>CANXYI010474028.1:0-11390 GCA_948208565.1 Hura crepitans
TTTATTAAAAATACTTTTCGATATCCAAAAATTGTAATTTTTGCACTAACAAGCTAATTAGAATTTTTGAGTATTAGGTTGTATTAATCTTGAAATTTTCTGAGAAACTTTTTAAATATTTTATGATTCAGTCAAAATTAAGTTACTATTCACGTGACACTGCCATAAAAATTAATTATCGTTTTTAACCACTTAAACAACTTTGTTTTGACTTCAAATTTCATAAAAAATTATGTTATAATTAACACTAATTAGTAAAATTTGTGTAACCCGAGGTCGAAAAATACTATTCACGTCCTGAAAAATACTATTCATAACATTGGAATTTTTCAAGCATTACAATGGCTGCCGAAGGTGGAGAAATGATTAACTCGGCCTCTAGTGACATAAGAGAAGTAGGTGATTTCAGATGAAAAGTGGTACCTTGATTTTGATAGAGAAGAAGAAGCCGATGGGAGAAAGATAGAAAAAAATATAAAGGAAGGAGTTTGGGGAAAAATAGAGAAGATAAATATGTGTTTAAAGAATTTAAGAAAAAAAATTAGTTTATTTTTGAAATTGAAAATTAAAAAAAAAGATTAAGTTTGAATAATATAAATTTAATAGCAGATAAAATTAAAATTGATGTATTTTATGTAATTCCCTCAATATTGATGATCCTCACAATTTTGAATTGTTTTGAATGGGAAAAAGATAGAAAAACATAAAGGAAGGAGTTTGGGGAAAAATAGAGAAGATAAATATGTGTTGGAAGAATTTTAAAAAAAAATTAGTGTATTTTTTAAATTAAAAATTAAAAAAATTAAATTTGAATAATATAAATTTAATAGCATATAAAGTTAAAATTGATGTATTTTATGTAATAGCCCAATATTGATAATCCTCACCATTTTGAACTGTTTGGAATCAATCCAATCCAAAATTGACCATAAATGGACCGAAACATTCCATAACTCATTTGCCCATTTACCCTTATGATGCTTTTGATACGGTGTTAAAAAGGTTATATATTATATAGTAATAATTAATATTATTTAATTTTTAATTAATTATGACTTAAAATTTATAATAAATTAATATATAATTTTTAATAAATACATATTTATTATACTATTTATCTTTGATGTAATATATATTTAGAATTAATAAATATGAAAAATATTAATAATTAAACTTATTTTCAATTTTTTAAATATTATTCTATGAAAAATACACTATTAATAATTATTGTTGTTGTTTTAACCGGTACCCTCGTATAACCTTAACAGGAAACGAGAATTCAATCGCACTGCGATTTACTATTCCTCTTTCTTCTTCTCTCATCGCGATTCACCGTCTTCGTCCAAGCTCCGGCGACTCTCTGTCCTCGTCGGTCAACAGAGCTAATCCACCTTTAGCGATATTCTGAGGCCTTTTGGTACCCTTCCGCCTTCCGAGATTCCTCCTGCATCTTCTGTAGCTGTCGACTGGAAGAGAAAGGATTCATTTTGATATTGGAATTGCTGGAAAGTAAAGGAAAAGGTAATTGGTTACCAGATACCAGATTCCTTTTTGGCGGAAACAATAATCTGATATGAACCCAAGCTCTACTCTCTTTTGGGTATTTTTCTTTCTTTTTATTCTTATTTTTATTTTTTTTAATTTTTCTTCATATGTGTGCGTAAATTGGAGTTTCTGATTCAAAATTGTGTCAATTCTCTGATGGGTTTGCTGAAATATCGGTAGTTTTGTGGTGAAGTTTTTTGTTTTGAAGATTAAATTGGAGAAAGGATGGTTGTGCGTCGCTAGGGTCGTTTAGGGAAACTGGTTTTTTAAACTGAGATGCGGTTTTACGAATTTATAGTTGTTTGAGTTCTGGTTGCTGCCTGCTATGCTGTTAATTAAGTTGAATGAGGGATGTGGATTGATTAAGGTATTATTAAGCGAGCAAATATGCCTCTTTGAAGTGTCAACTTGCTTCTAAATTGTGAGATAATAATTGATAAAACAATCGCTTTGTGAATGCAGAGATAGCTGTTTTGAGGTTTGGTGTTGAATGTGAATGCAGAGGCCAAGGGCCCACCTTGCTTCTTGTTTCAGATTTTACAAACAAGTATAGTTGGTTCTCTTTGCCTTTCGCTAATCATGAAAGGAGCGTAGTTGGTTTCTTTGAGTTTGAAATAGTTGCATTGTTTTAACATATAGCGAGAATTAATGCAAATAGTTGTTTTATTTTTGTCTTTAATTTCCTGCAATTAGGAAGGTACCCATCGCTTTTGGCAGTGTTTCTTACGCCCATTTTGGCTAAAGTTTTCAATGTTTTCTGTTCTCTTTTTTCCCCTTCTTATAGTGTCTACTTGCATATCAAACTCTATCATACATTTAGCACACCACATAAATGATTCACGTTTTTGTGTATATGTGACACAATACTCTTATAGTCCAACCAAGATTAATGATATTAAGATTTAGTTGCCTATTGATATTGTTTTGGTCAAAGATTGTGTTCTCTAGTCCTTTAAATGATAGATTTGGTTTCAAAGCTCTCTTTAAATTGATTTTGGCATTATTGTATGAGATTTTGGAGCTTGCTTTTTTTTTTTTTTTTTTTTTTTTTGGTAATTTTGTCTTTCTGTGAAACATAATCGATGAAGCAGCATATTCAATTTGTCGTTTAGATGCGTTGCTTCAGACTAGTATACTTGCATTACTTGGGTGGTAATTTCAACTGATTGGCTTCAATTTAATGTGAAAGCTACTGATTATTGTTACAACTGAATTTCTGCTTATTGATTTAATTATTTTGGTTTAAATTTAAGGATTTTGTCAGGTCATGATTCACTGGGCTGGATTGTTTCAACCTGTATGGATTTTCTTTGCAGCCAATGAATGAGGTTTTCCTTTTTGCCTTTTTTCTTTTACAATTTTCTTAATATGTTTTGTTTTTCTTATATACTGTCTGTATGGTTCTTGAGAAAATGACATACTTAAAATGAATGCTCAAGTCTTTTTGCTTTTTTTCTTTTACAATTTTCTTAATGTGTTTTTTTTTTCTCTTATATACTGTCTGTATGGTTCTTGATAAAATGACGTACTTAAAATGAATGCTCAAGTCTTTTTGCCTTTTTTCTTTTACAATTTTCTTAATGCGTTTTGTTTTTCTTATATACTGTCTGTATGGTTCGTGATAAAATGACGTACTTAAAATGAATGCTCAAGTCTTTAATATCAGTTATTTCCCTTGTTTAAATATCTGATTTTATATGAATAATTATTTGAACACTGAACTTCCTCACATGTTTGATAACCTATGGAGCACTATTTCAGTGCTAATGTATTTTTCTTTTTTTTTATTAATTTAATAGGAATGTACCTCCAAGCTCTTATTCTTTTCCATTTTTTGTTTTCAAGCCCTCCATGCTTTGATTTTGCAACATTAAATTCATGTACTTCTATTTTTTATCCACATTAAGAGCCCTTATTGAAAGAAAAACCTTGCTTTTTCTCTCTATAAGATTGCAAAATAGAAGTACCGCTGATTAATATCAAAAACTAAGTACCGTGGTCTAAAAATATATGTTTTGCCATTTATTTATTTATGGTTCCTGTTTTTGTTTTGTTGCAGTTGCTTCACTTATTCTGAGTTTGTCCTTTTACCATTTTCAGGTGGTTGAGTGCCATTTTTGTTCTGTTAGAATTGCAGTTTTGTCAATTTGGGAATGATCTCCTCAATCACTAACGTTTTTCCTCTTCAAATATAAAAGAGTAGAAGAATTAGAGGGTTAAAAATGCTTCAACACCAGGTAGTACAATCTCCTGCAAGGCTAGGCCTTGCTAATCCAAACTCACCTTCTCTTCAGAATCCAACTCCTCCAAAATTTTCCTCTTCATCCTCACAACAACAACTACCACCCCTCCACCAACAACAGCAACTGCATCCTCCAAATTCTTCCACTACTGTTGCTGCTGGCACTACCATCACATCCTCTGCTCTCCTCTCTCTTCTCCCTCCTCTCCGCCGAGCTCAATCTCTTCTTATCCATATGGCCTCTCTAGCCTCCAAGTTGTTTGAAGTCTCCCCCAATCGATCCCTCTGGCTCTCTGCTTTTCGCGGATCACTACCTATATTTCTATCCTCCCAGGCTCAATCAATGGCTCCATCTCCACTCGAATCCACTCCTTCCTCCAGTAAGGAAATTCTCTCTCTCTTCACTTTGCTCCAGACCCAACTCTTTGAAGCTGTAGCTGAGCTCCAGGAAATCCTTGACCTTCAAGATGCCAAGCAAAGACTTGCCCGAGAAATTAGAACGAATGATTCCGTGCTCCTTAACTTTGCCAATAAGCTCAATGAAGCTGAAAGAGTTCTTGATATTCTGGTTGATGATTACTCTGACTATCGCCGTCCCAAAAGGGCAAAAGTAAAGTCTGCAGGCGATGTTCTTGAGGACGATGATGTGAGCAATACGACTATTGCTTCTCAGATCAACTTGTCTGATATTTTGACTTATGCTCATCGAATGAGTTACACCACTTTTGCACCTCCAGAATTTGGTGCTGGACTTGCACCACTTCGGGGGGCGTTTCCTCCTGCTCCACAAGAAGAGCAAATGCGAGCTTCTCAGTTGTACTCATTTGCTGAGCTTGACGTGGGATTGCCTAAAAGGGATGAAGCTAGGGAGAAAACCATTGAGGCAATCATCGAGCCGCCTCCACCACCAGAGACAGTGGATACCAATCCTCTTATCAATTTGGCTGGACTTCTTCCCCCCAATTTCACTGTTCCTTCAGGCTGGAAACCAGGGATGCCAATAGATTTACCTCCGCCGCCACCAGGGTGGAAACCTGGGGACCCATTGCCTCCATTTGAGCCCCCTCTTGTGCATGGAACAGTGGAGCAACAATCGCAGCCAGTTGCTCCTCAGGGATTGCATAAGCCACCTGAGACAATACAGGTTCGACATGTGCAGATTGATATTCTTGATCAAGATGATGATAGCAGTGATTACAGTAGTGATGAGGGGAGTTCTGATGACGAAGACTGAGAGGGTAACAGCATGGATTGGTTGACTGTATGGGTAAGGGTAACTGTGTGAATTGTTCAGACAATTCTAGTTTAATTATAAGTCAATATGCATAAAATTTTGCTCTCACATTTAATGTACCCATATGTTTCCATGTCCAAATGAGGAGGAAATTGGAATTCACGTAATCTTATTTTCTGCCTAGACTCTGGAATGCCAATTGCCAAGTAACGTAAAGGTTTTACCACATATTTTTCAACTGTCTTATATAGTGTTTTTAAATGCTATGTTAAGAGTATTAGAGGAGAGAATTGTACAGATTCATTGCCAGGATTGAGGGGGTTTTTTTTTTTTTTGGGTCTAGCTTTGGTTCACTACTTTCCATCAGATGTAGTTATGTAAATAAAAGTGCTTCTTCATATGAGAAAAAAATGGAAAGGATGTGGTTGGTACTTTTTTATTAATTGATTTGACAGAACGTGCAGGAAATGACTCAATAATTTGGATGTGAACTATGAATATGCAGCATTTGTTTTACTGAATTTATGTTGAACCCTCCTGCTTTGATACTTTGTTCAAGCTCATTTTTACACTGATGTTCAGGAAAGGCTTATGTTGATTCTTTTCTACGTTTGAAAGAAGATTAAAATCTTTGATCAATTTTTTACAAAAAAAAAAAAAACATGAAGTTTTTATTATATTTTTCAAGTTCGACTTTAGATTCTTTAACCTGCGATTTGATTAAAGGCAAAAGTTTTTATTGAATCTTTTCAGTAAGAAAATGCTCATATTTTCACAAATTTAAAAGATAACGTTCAAAATATATTTCAAGACGTCGACTTCTGATATCTATCGACAGAATGTTTTTATGCCTGACGGCTAACTTTTGAATAAGTGATAACGTCAAAATTTTGATACAGATGAGGGAAAAACAATTATATTTTTGTGCTTCATCTATTCATAACCCACTTCGCACATCCTCCTCCATCTAAGGTATAGTTTTACTGTAATTATTTGTGAGCACATTTTATCATTATGAAACTGCGTATTAAGCTGGTTAGAATTTAAAAAGTGAAGTTTCGATTTTCAATTGACGATCAAAATTTAATGGCCAAAACTTTTAATGTAAAAAAATCTAAACTGTTTAGATTTGGATTTTCAATTAAAACAAGTCTAATAAGTATTTACCTTTTACCTTTAAAAAAGAATCACGTAGAAAGAAAAATTCTAAAATTCTATAAATGGTTTGCTTTGGGGAGAGGACAGAGATGAGGCAATCCAACCTCTACAAAATAATTGTTTTTCTATTGTCTTGCCGATTTTACTTTTATATGCCTTTGCTTACATTTTGTGCTTTGAAACTTTTTTTTTTTTTTTATCTAAGTTAGTGAGTTTATTATTATTTGAAAAGGAAAAAAAAATAACTTTTTTTAAGTTATTAAAGTTTTGCAAATTCGAGTGAGGTGCTCACTTGAGGGCTGGATCCTATGACCCAAAATTTTTCATTTACCTTTTCATTTTTCCTTTTCATTTTAAAAAAAATTGGACTATTGAATTATAGTCCTCATGTGGGGAACATAGCCAAAGCTGCAAATTGGCAAAAAGTTTTCTGATTCTTATTTTTGTTTTATTTCTAGTCGTATTAAGAAAATTTTAATACTCAAATCATCCTTTTTAAGTGTATTTGAGACTAATAAAAAGAATTTATGAAAATAATATTTGTTATAGTTAATTAGACATTAAGTATATATAAGAAGAAAAAAAACAATTGTCCCATAACTCAAGATTACTCCATAGAAGAAATGTTTATAAACAATTATTGTACACTTTTCAATTAAATTGGTTGATGAAATTTTTAAATGAAAACTCAACTATAAAATCAATTGACAATTTATAGTCAAAAGTGTTTATAAAATAAATTAATGGAGTTCAAAATTTTCGAAATTCATTAATTTTTCAACCGTTATAAGACTGTTATTGACAAGAATAATAACCGTTATTATAAGTTCCTTTTCTTAAGGATTGTGTATATTCAAGGTATTGTAAATATTTTATCTCATCCCTCTGTTAATAAATTAACGTTCTGTAACTTCTTCAAATTCTTTAATTTATTTTGCTGAAGAAATTCTTAATTTGAGGTTTTGAATTTTTATTAGCTTTGTATAAATTGTTAAAAAAAAAAATACTGTCATTATTAACCAACCCAATAATAATAATAGGTATTAATTTCTTAAAGATATGGATTACTCCATTTGGAATTATTTCTCTATTTCTGCAATTTGTTCTTGTATTGCATAATTTCTTAACAAAATTTTTATTACTAACTCATGAAAAAATTTATTAATATCTATATTAATAATTAATCCATCTATTCCATTTTGAGTGTCCCATTTAAAGATTTTTTATTTCACATTAAGTGTCTATTTAGAAATTTAAGAGAATATGTAATAAGAGGTTTACAATTTAGCTCAATTTATTATATATTTTATATAGTATTAATCTTATAGAAAATTAAATATAGTGTTTAGAATTAGAAAATATCAATTTAGTTAATTGCTAATGTATTTGATTAAAATTAAAAAATTTAATTATTTTTTTAATTTCCGTACTAAGTTCAAATGAAATATTTAAAATAAAACGAAAAGAATGTTCCTCATGTAGATCTAATTCAATACCACTCGAACTTGAATACTTAAATTTGAACAAAAAATATGTAGATTTATCTTTCTCGACAAAACTTCAATTTAACATTAAAAGTTCTACTTCAACATGTCCTTAAAGCATCTACATAGTGATAGTGCTTGAAAACAAAGGGACAGTCCCATTGCCAGCAGAAATAGGCTGTCCTTCTCTTTTTTCTTGTTTTTTTTTCTTTACTATTGTGAAGTTTTAAGAAAAATCCCACTTTACATGGAACGAATAATGATTTATTACAAGGCAAAGGAGAGGTGTTCATAAACTATTTAATTGGTTCATGAGTAAAATTCAAAAATTGATCTATTAATATCGGTTTTTAAAAATTATTAATCGTTAATCAGTCTATTTATATGATTAATCGATCCATCAATTTTGGTTTTTTAAGTTCAGATGATCAATAATTTTCAGTTAACCACTATAAAATTTAAATAAATAATATATGTTAAAAATATGTAAATTACAAAAGTTATTTCCATTATTTAAAGTATTTTAAAATAAAGATTACAAACTAAATATCATATTAACCAATATTCAAATAGAAATACAATTAAATTTTTTTGTAATATTAAATTTTATTTTTACATAAATATATACACATATATAATATTTACAATACACAAATAAATAAATATATATATTATAGCTTATATATATATATCAAAAAATAATTTAGTGACATAACTTAATAGCTGTAATAGTTAGTTAGATTAGTAACAGCTATAACAGCTATAGAAGTTAGTTAATATTAGTAGCTATTTATCTTCAGTAACAGAGGAGTACAATACACACTCTTGGAAGTATAAATGTAATAGAGTTATTTTGCATTAATCAGAGAAAAGTTTTCATTTCACAAATTCTTAATACGGTACCAGAGTAATAATATTCTCTCTATTTTTTTTCTGTCGTAACTGCTGCTTTTGCAATAATATTCTCTCTATTTTTTTTCTGTTGTAACTGCTACTTTTCTTTCATTTTCTTTCCTTCCAAACACTGCTCTCATGGCAAATCCTCATCTTCTTTGATCAGATGACACTCCAGCTAGTCCTTTTTACTCGCATCCTAATGAGAATCCATTGCAACAGGTGCATCATCTTCTACGGTATCTCAAAGGATCCATTGGTCAGGGTTTATTTTTTTCTTCTCACAGTACCATTGAACTTCAAGCTTTTTCTGATTCTGATTGGGCTACATGTCCAGTTACAAGGCATTCTGTTATTGGCTTTTGTGTTTTCATTGGTTCTTCTTTGGTTTCCTGGAAATCCAAGAAACAACACACAGTTTCTCGATCATCCTCGGTGGCTGAATACCGGGCATTAGCAACTACTTCAAGTAAAATTCAATGGCTTACTTATCTTTTATCTGATCTCTTTATTTCTTTACCAAAACCAGTTCTTTTATTCTGTGACAATTTCTATGCCATTCAAATTGCTAACAATCTAGTTTTTCATGAAGGGACAAAACATATAGAGCTGGATTGTCATCTTATCAGGGAGAAACTCAAGGCTGGTCTATTTCATTTACTTCCAATCTGGTCTTCTGATCAGATTGCTGATATTTTCACTAAGGCGTAGCATTTTTCAACTTTCCATCATTTCCTTTAAAAGCTTGGAGTGCTTAATATCTACACTCCTTCGCTTCCGGGGGGGGGGGCGGGTAATAGCTGTAATAGTTAGATTAGTAACAGCTATAACAGCTGTAGAAGTTAGTTAATATTAGTAGCTATTTATCTTCAATAACAGAAGAGTACAATACACACTCCTGGAAATATAAATATAATAGAGTTATTTTGCATTAATCAGAGGAAAGTTTTCATTTCACAAATTCTTAATATAACTGTTGCTAAAAGTAAATATTGTAATATATATAGTGACGAAATTGTTGCTAAAAAGGTCGACATTCATCACTAAAAATTATTAGAGACATATATTTCTGTTGCTAAAAGTATTAAAAAATTATATATACAAACCGGTCGGTTAACCCAAACCGGTAAACTTTTTGGATGTCGAACTGAAACCAAAAATCGAAAAAAATAAATGTGTAAAAACTGAACTACATTAACTAGCTAGATTAACCACAAAATCGGTTCAATTTCGAACTGGTTAACTATTTTTTTCGTTTAATCATGAACACTCTTACAAGGCATATTATAAAAAAAAAAAATTTGTTAAAAAAAACATGTAATGTATTTTACAATGTAACATTTAGAATTATGAGATGTTGTTTTTTATCATGTAATTTTTTAATATAACAAAATTGTAATTTTATTTATTGAGAATTAATTTTTATTAAAAATAATCGAAAAAATTTTCAACATGAGAAAACAATTAAAACTGCTTTCTATTTATGATTTATATTTTCATGTATTTCCATATATCAGAAAAAGAAATATAACCGTTATTCTATTTTTATTAAGATAATTATATAAATAATTGTAGGTCTTTTTAAAATAAGACTTAATTGCTGTTAGAGAAATGAATCTCATTTTGTGTTATGTGATATTCATGTGACATTAAAATAAAACCTTCAAAAATGAGATTCGAGACTCACTTTTACATATGCTCCTAAGAATATCTTTTAATATCCAAATGCAATAAAATTTTTTAGGTTATAACTTACACTGCCCTTTGCCAATTTAAATATATATATATCTAAACTCTAATTCACTGAGAGCTCAGAAAAATGATCCAATATTATATCAGTCAAATAAATCAGGTAAAGCACGTTCGAATTGAGTAATTAAATTCGGATCATTCAACGAATGGTTGATTTTGAATTTGGATTGAATCAAATCTTGAGATCAAATTAATTTTTGCGAAATCATATTAATTAATCTATATTACTTATAAAAGTTTATGAGATGAACTTTTTTTACTAAAATATTATTATTATTATTATTATATTTAAGGGGTTTATACATAAATACCCCAATAAAAGAAATAGTTTTCAAAAAAATTCCTAAAATAATTTTTCTATCAAAAATGCATCTATGTCATTTATTAATTTCAAAAATGCCCCAATTTTAATTCAATAGATTTCTTTCCTATTTAACCGAATATCACTCCCATAACTTCTCAACAATATCTTCCCTGAATTTCTCTCCTGCAATCACTCTTCTTCTTCCCTTCCCTTGCTTTTCCAATACCGTAACTTCCCAACAACATCTTCCCCGAATTTCTCTCCTGCTATCACTCTTCTTCTTCACTTCCCTTTCTTTTCCAATACATACACTGTTATATGTTCTTGCCTAGAGTTTCTACAAAACATAATCTATTACTGTATTTTTCTTTGAGTTCTTCTCTTCTCTACATAATTCCATCGCTTACCAAATTAAAATCTCTGTCATAACAGGTAATTACATATTGTATGTCCAGTTCTGTTATACAGATGTTTTCATCTCTATTTTTTTTTCTATTCTATCTCTTTATCTTTTATTATCTTTTCTATTGTTGAAACTAAATATTTATCCTATGATTATTATTGTTTTGTTCCTTATGGATTCCAGCAACTGTAATTTGAAATAATTTTTCACTTCGTTATCTCTATTTTTTTCCACTTTAATATATATTACCAACGATATTTAATGATTATATTTGTTTTGACTCAATATTTATTGAATGCGTATTTTATCAATTTTCAGGATGATTGATGAAATATCAATATTCATTCAACACAATGGACATTGGATTGAAAACA
>CANXYI010474123.1:0-11700 GCA_948208565.1 Hura crepitans
AGTTCTAATACTTATTCCTTTATTCTAAAATTTCTTTTGTGAATCTCATTCATACTTGCATTTTACTTTAGCCAAAAGTTCCCAAAATAAAGGCATATTAGAATAGTGAGATAAACACCTCAATATGATCTGAGGTGGTAAATCCTTTATTAATCACTCAATTATAGTCAAGTATTTCAACCATACCTAATTACTTCGCTATGTATATATCACAATGATGTAAGAGCACTAAAGTCAAAGTATAGTTCTCCATACTTAAGATAACCTTAGTGATCTCAAGTTAGAAAATACTTGTACAATAGATATGATGAGATTGTTTTAGTGATATAGATTATTTATCCACGTGAACATTCTTTTGTTGAACCTTCAATGAACTTGTTTCTCTAAAAAGCATCCACATGTTATCTCCAAGCATCACTATGCTTATAGCTTGTGAGAACTAATGTTTTACTAGGTTAAAGAGAATAACATGCGGTAGCCTATCCACATTAACAATATCCCATCTCATTAATACTATGACTAAGGATAGTTTTGATACTTCCTATTTGCATCCAATTAGAATCTCACATTATGAACTTTTCATAATTTCCTCTACATTGTGAATGTACCAAGGACTTTAGTACATAGTTTAATATCATATCAAGCAAACAAATTAACATAAGCACTATAGTAATAATGAATGCCTTTTATTATAAACCAAAGTTTATTATTTACATAAAATATCCCTATTACATGCAAGCTTTAGGGCCTACTTTTAATAATCTCTTATTTGTCCTAGAGCTAATCTCCTATGTACCTAATACCTATATTATTTACATGGAGATAGAATCTATTCTAAGACATTGCCTTGGTGAGAGATCAATAATATTCTAACTAGTGAGGACTCTTTCAATCCTTACATTTTTCTTGGCTACTATCTCTCTAATGAGATGGTAATGCCTGAGTGCATATTTAAATCACTAATGAGACCGTGGTTCCTTGGTCTATGCAATAGTCCCATTGTTGTCCAATACAAAGGCATTGGGTCATCAATGGTTGGTACCCTTCCTAGTTCAGTGATGAACTTCTTGATCTACATCGATTCTCAAGCTGTGTCGAAAGCTACAATATACTGTGCCTTAGTTGTTAATTCTGTAGTTGTATCCTACTTAAAACTCCTCTAACTAATTACACCTCTTACAAATAAGTACACAAAACTTGACTGAGATTCACATTCATCTTTATCAAACTAAAAGTTGGCATATATATGCCCACCTACTTGCAAATCCCCTTCTCTATATACCAAGAATAAATACTTAGTTCTGCTCAAGTACTTAAGGATATTCTTGATAGCCACCTAATATTCCTCTCCATAGCTGGATTGGTGTAACACCCCCTACCTGATCCTTAATCAGAAAAGATAGGAGATACTACCTTCCTGATGGTTACCCATCCTGATTCTACTTGGCTCTGCCATTCATTTAACTTTTGTTGACTCAATAACTTGGTTACTGATCTCATTGTATTTATTTTTCATATATATATTTTATACTACTTATGACTGTAATCAATTGTAATAACCACTTTATTAGGTATTTGATAATTTACAAAAATTTTTGCAGTATAACGGCTGTACGAGTGAAAATCCAAAATTTTTAACCTCACACATCTTGGACACTTTTGGTCCCCTAGATAGTCATCTTAATATTAGGAAAACATACACACAAGGGTCTTAAACCTTTATGTCACCAAACATCAAGCATGCATAAATATATTAACATTTGTACATATCACCTATTTTAACAGTTATAGTCCAAAATGTAACAAAATATAATACTAACCAGTTTTACATAATCAGGCCCCAACCCTATGCATATATGAGTGCCATCTACCTATTAAGACTCAAAAAAAAAACCAGAAAACTATGCCCAAAGGATTTGTAGCTACACTGCAATCTTAAGGCTGAATGGTAGTTTACTATCTCCTACCTATGCATCAGAATACTGACACACTGAGTGGTGAATTTAATGTAATATGAATTGTGTCATGCAAACATGCAACACACACAATGCAACCCTTTTTAACTAAGCATGCTCTATATATATATAGCCTCAGTTGCATGCGAGTTAAATCATATTAAATCTAGTTTAATAACGTGATATCACTCAAGTTATTTACACATCATATCACCTTCTTCTTATTTTAATTAAAAATACAAAATTTGCCTATAATGTTATGTCTTTGTACCTTTTTATTTTATTTAGGCCCATACTAGAGAGACTATACTTTAAGACACTAGATACAAGGTTCTAAGTTATGTAATGGCCCACATTTTGGACCTCAATAGCTGCACCTACCTATCCACTCAGCAAAGATCAATTTATAAGAACCTCCTAATACCAGTGTGGATGGGATTAGTCCTCGTGGACCTCCCAACTATAGGGATAGTAGGGATTAGCCCCGTGGGACCTCTTAATATCCCAAATCTTTGCTCATCTCATGTGGATAGTAGGAATCAGTCTCATAGGACCTCCTAATACCTACTACAGTACAGGTAGTAGGGATCAGTCTGTGTGAACCTCCTAATATCTAAATGTTAAGGGTTAATACATATGGGCTTCCCCAATGACCCTAAATAGTAAAGATCAATCTATGTGGACCTCCCAATACCCAAGTGTGCAGGGCTTATAATCAAAACCTTAGCGACTGCACCCACTATACCATACAAATAAGTAATGGCCCATACGGACCAAAGCCTCTAGCAACTGCTAACTCTTTAGTTGATAGGTCAACCCATCTAGTGGGTGGTCTAAATGATATAGGCATGTACTAATTATGACATTTACATTCCTAGTTATAAGTTATTTAACTTATGTTTATTTTGGTCACTTATTGTTATAATGTTTATGTGTACATCTTTATTATCACATAACCAATATTTAAGACTCATTTTGATGCTTGTTGCACTATTCATTTGGTTCATCCTCATAGATCCATAATTCCAAACACCTATCCTCGTACATTTTAATTAGGCTATATTAAGCACACTTACACAATGTTTACCTTTACGACTTAGCACTTTATTTAACCACATTACACTAATTGATCCTCTCAATTAGATAACTACAATTATGACTCATGTTAATTGCCATTAACCTTTACCTCACACATACATATATCTACCTTATGACCATTGGACAACTCATAGCCATTTCATGCCTAAGCACCCACAATTGATTTCTTACCAATTCCATTTCACAAACATATTTTATACTTAGTTCCTAGCCTAATTACATTACCATTTCATGTCAACTACACATGCACACACACATTCCTCTTTTACACACCATTCAGCCATACATACACACACATATCCTCACATTCCTTTTTCATACAATCTTCACACATTTAAATATCATGTGTTCAATATAGCACACTCTCACATTCATTGCATGTAATTACACACACATACATGCCATATACCATTTCCATACACACTCACACATGCACACATGAATACCAAAATATTAAACAACACATATTACATTAAATTCACATACCTAAAGTCTCAAAATACTATAATCCACCTCTTTATGACTTTCTTTGATTTTCTTCCTTAATAGGTCTTCCTTTGCCTACAAACATACATATTTTTAGGGTTTAGAAAATTCCTAAAAATCTTACATAACTCCAAATCAAGAACTAGTTACATGGTTATTCATGGTTCACTTAGAGCAACCTAAACATAAAATAAAAATTGAGAAAAGAACATTTCTACTCACTTTGGGCACTATTCATGAAGTGCTCAATTCTCCAAAACTAAGCATTTTCTTCAAATTCTATCAGTAGGAATAGCATCAAGAGATTTTAAAGGAAAAGATTAATGTAAAATTTAGGAGATTTGGCCTTGGATTGAGGGAGAAATGAATGGAAAAGAGAGGAGGGAGGAAGAGAGGGATGGCATCAGCTTGTTAAGGAATAAGGGAGGTGGAAGATGGGTTAGCACATGTGGCACCCCCACATATGCCACTCCTTTTATTCTAAACACACAGATGGCTTGGATCATGCCATGTGTTGATCCGACAGTTCGTATTAATCCAATTTATGTTTTTAGCTTCAAAATTTTAAAATAATTATTCAAGACCTCTAAAATTCATACTTTCAATGCCAAAAATTCTTGTAAGTCTCAATTAAGGGCCCCCTCAAAATTCATACTTTCAATGCCAAAAATTCTCAAAAGTCTTAATTAAAGGCCCCCTAAAATCTCAGTTCAAAACTCCAAAGGGAACTAGGGTAATTATTCACTCACCTAATCAAGAAATTTTGAATAATTATCAAACGACCTCAGAAAATTATAATTCCTTCACCATTAGATTATTTGGAATTTTTGACCTTGGTATGCTATTTTTAGGTCTATCAAGGCATATCTCAGGCCTCTCCTAACACAGTGCCAACTAAATCACTATTTACTATATTTCAATGTAAAATAATTTATTAGTTCTGCTAAAAATTTTAATTATTTCATTTTTATTATTTTTATGTCCATCAAAGTTTTATGACTAGTACTTCCCCCTCGGTCACCATACAATGCCCCAGATACCCAGGAGATATTATTTATACCTCAAAAAGTACTATTCATGAAACCTAGATTCTCAAGTGTTACAATTGGAATCTACTCATGACATTTAGAGCAAATGCTATATCAAGTTTAATACATAACGTAACATATATGATAGATCCTATAGCGAAGGCATATGGGATCCTACTTATGCATTCTCTGTCGTCTTATGTCTTAGGACCTATTAACTTTAGAAAGGACCTTTCCATGAGTCGTTGGGTTAAAGGTTGAACCCTTTCTTTGAGAGATCCATGTTAAACCTCTTTAGCATCTTATCTATGTATATAGATTGTGAAAGACTAATCAACCTCTTAGATCTATCTCTATAGATCCAAATCCCTAATATGTAGGTTGCTTCACCTAGGTCTTTCATAGAGAATTTCTTAGATAGCCAAATCTTAACTAATTGTAATACAGAGACATCATTTCCTATGATTAATATGTCATCCATATATAATACTAGGAAAATTACTGCACTCCCACTAATCTTTTTCTAAACATATGGTTCATCCGGATTTTGTGAGAAACTAAACTCTTTGATTGTTTCATCAAATTAGATATTCCAACTCCCAAATGGTTACTTCAGTCCATAAATAGACTTTTAAAGCTTGTATACCTTCTTGCTATCTAAGGATATGAATCCCTTAAGTTATGTCATATACACCTCCTCTAATAGGTTTCTACTTAGGAAAGTTGTCTTCATATTAATTTTCCATATCTCATAATCATAATAAGCATCAATAGCAAAAAGAATTCTAATGGATTTAAGCATAGCTATCGGTGAAAAAGTTTCATCAAAGTTAATCCCTTATCTATCTTTTTCTTAAAGTCCATTTCCACTAAATGGGTTTAGTTCCTTTAGGCATATCATCCAAAGTCTATACTTGGTTGCCATACATGGAATCTATTTTAGGTTACATGTACTTTAACCATAATTCTAATTTTGAACTCTTAAGAACCTCTTCTTAGTTTAAAAGTTCAACCTCTTCAACTATTTTTACATTACTTTTTTCATTTATGAGAAATCTATATCTCTCATAAGTAGTATAAACCCTAGTAGAACATTTAGAAACTTGTGTTTCCATAAGTTCTACTAATACATCATCAATATGTGTAATAATCTCATGATCGATCAATTTACCTACTTTTATTTGTGAATCACAAACTTCTTCAAGTTTGATTCTACTCCTATTGTTTTCCTTTAAGAGAAACTTTTTTCTCTAGAAAGATAACATGCTTTGAAGCAAACACCTTTTAAATCTCATTTGCACTTGTATTTCACTTTGGCCTAAGATTTCTTGAATTAAGATATATTTGAATTATGAGATAAACTCTCCATTATATTTTGGGGTGGTGAATCCTCTATTAATCACTCAAGTACTTTCAAATATCTTAAGCCATACCCAATCTCCTAGCTATGTGTACATTGTAGTGAAGTAAAAGTACATGAGTCAAAGTATAGCCTTTGATACTTTAGATAACCTTAGTGATCTCAAGTCAGAAGATATTTGCATCTATTGATATGATGAGTTGATTTCACTAACATAGATTTATGTATCCATGTGAAGATCTTATATTAGGTCTCTAATATACTTATTTCTCAAACAAGCATCCACATGTTAACCCTAAGCATCACCATGCTTACAGCTTGTGAGAACTACTATTTGACTAAGTCAAAGAGTATAACATGTGCTAGTCCATCTGTATTAACAATGTTTCATCATGTTAATACTATGACTAGGGATAATTTTGGTATTTCACATTTGCATTTAATAAGAATATCTCTTTATGAACTCTTTATGATTTCCTTTGCACTATGAAATGAAACAAGGGACTTTATTACAAAGTTTAATATCAATATCGAGCAAATGAATTAATATAAGCACTTATTTAATAAAGAATGCCTTTTTATGATAAATGAATATTTAATGTATACAAAATATCCCTATTACACTTGTGCTCTAAGGCATGCAACTAACATTTACTCAGACAAGTATTCATAGCTCTCAAAGCTATATACATAGAGAAATAAAGATCAAATGCCAATTGTAAAGATATTCATAAGATACTAGTGATTCAAAATTACAAATTCAACTTTGATATCATACGTACAAATGATTTTCTGCTTAATGCATTAGTTACATGTTTGCTTTCCTTGAGTGATAGCTTATGATACAATCGTAGTCTTTAATTAGCTCTATCTATTACCTATAATGCCTCTATATCTTTAGTGCAAAAATAATAAATTCTAACTCTATGTTGTGTGAAGGATAATTGAGCTCTTGTGGTTTGAGTTTTCTTAAAGCCACTATTTTACCTTTTCGTATCGATAAATCACCTAAACTAGGCATCATTATAAATCACAAATTCTTTCCTGATGTAGGTTATGTCAAGATAAGACTTTTTGTAAGCATAGGTTTTAACTTGCCAAAACTAGCTTGACACTTAACAGACCACTCAAACTTGGCATTATTGTGAAAAAGTTTTGTTAGAGGTGAAGCAATCATTGAAAACCCTTCATAAACCTTTTATAATATCTCACCAAACTAAAGAAGCTACGGATTTCAATCATATTTTTTGGCAACTTCTAATTGTCTATCTCTTCTATTTTGCTAGGAATAACCCTAATACCCTTAGAAGAAACTATATATCTATGGAAAGAAACTTGATCCAACCAAAACCCACACTTGCTCAGCTAAGCATGTAGCCAATGTTCACCCAAGTCTGTAACACAGTTCTTAGATGATGAACAAGCATCTTTCTTGTCTTAGAATAGACCAAAATCTCATCAATGAATACAATAACAAACTAGCCTAAATAAAGTCTAAAAACCATGTTCATGAGATCCATGAAAGGTACTAAGGCATTTATCAGCCCAAACAACATCACTAGGAACTCATAGTGACCTTATCTTATTCTAAATGATGTTTTTAGCACATCTACTTCTTTTACCTTCATTTGGTAATACTGGATCTCAAATCTATCATGGAAAAAACTCATGTATCTTGCAACTGATTAAATAGATCATTAATCTATGGCAAATTATATTTATTCTTTATTATAACTTTATTCAGTTATCTATAATCAATGCACAGTGGTAGGGATCCATCCTTCTTCTTAACAAATGGAACTAGTTGAAACACATTTGGAAACTCCTTAACAATTGGAATATGCAGGAGGTCTATACCCTTTTCTTAGTGTCAATAATGTGAGCAAGAAAAGATTCATGCCCATGTTTAATCATTTTTCTAGTTGTCATCAGTGAGATAACATTGGATAGGATATCTTGTCTCATACCAAATACAACTACTTTTATGTTATCTAAAGTTTTTAATATGACTTTTTCAATTTATAGTCAATAATGGCATGATGCTTGGATAGCCAATCCTTTCCTAAAAGATAATGTCAAATTCATGAAATGGAAATTCTATTAGGTTAGCTGAGAATTATAAGCCATTTATACTAACTAGATAATTCTCGTATATTCTATTAATAGTGATATAATATCTTAAATGATTTGTCACAATTATATCATCCTCTAATGTATGCTTACCAACCCTTATCTTTAGGTGTGCTCATGCAAACATAAGAATGTGCGAATCAAGATCAATCAAAGTAGTATCATTAGAATTAAATAAATGAAATTTACCAATAATGACATCAACGGTGCCTTAGTCCTCTCTGGACTTTATAATATATGCCCTGGTAATGCTTTATTGTCTATACATTTGTCCACTATCTCAAAGACTCCTCTTTGTGCCTATTCTGAAGTCTTTGGTCTCTAGCCTCCTACCCTTTATGTAGCTAGGTAAAAGCCTTAGCCCATGGTGTTTATGCTTAAGGTACTACTTTACTAGCACAATCCTTTATAATATGGCCAACTCTCCCACATCTATAATAAGTCTTTTTTGTTAGTATGTATACACCTCTATACTTCTTACCATGAGTATTGTAAGCAAACTAGTCTAAAGTGTCTAAATGAAGTTATTGGGGTACTGGTAGTGGTCCCTCTCTATTGTTAAGGTCCTCTCTTAATGGATCCTTTTTACCTAGGTTCTTATGGTGCAGCTATCTAAGGTTGGAATAAGATCCTCTTTACTTTTTTTGACCAGGAGGTTGATGGCTACTAGATTAACCCTGTGGCCTTTTGTATTAATTTCTCCATCTCTTTGTCTATTCATTTTTCTCTAACTCTTCAATCTATGTAGCAATGAAGACTAAATATGTAAATGCCTTGATCCATTTTACCATCAAATAAAGCCTAATGTTTTCATTCAATCCCTATTCAAACCACTTGCAGTTCGCCACATTAGTAGAAATTAACTCCTTTGTATACTTGTTGAGTCTAAGAAACCCTCTTCATTTAAACACTAACATATGCCTCTCCTTAATGTGAATGAACTTCTAGCGTCTCACTTCAATATTAGTGTTGTAACACTCAAAACTAATTTTGTAAATAGTACTTCTCAGGGGCACGAATAGTGTTTTTCAAGTAACGAAGTCACATTAAGATGGCCGAAGGGGAGTACTAGTCATAAAACTATAACGGGAAAAATAATAATGAAAATGAAGTTATTTGCAATAACTAAAGAACCAATAAAATTTTTCACTCCGATATCTAGTGAATAGTAACCTAAGTTCACATCGAGTCATAAAATAGTCGGGATGTACCCGGACTAACTTAAAAATAGCATAACCTGAAGATCAAAAAATCCAAATAGTTCAATGGTAGTGGAATTGGAATTTTCTAACATCAATTAATATTTAATCAAAATTACTTTAAAATGCAATTGAATAGTTAACCTAGTTCTATTGGAATATGGACTTGAGATATTAGAGGCCCCCAAATTATTAATTCCTATAATTTTTGGCACTAAAAGGAGTATTTTTGGAGGCCTCTAACAATAATTTCACTTTTTTTTAAAGTTTAAAACCTAAATAGGATTAATCTAAATCGTCAAACTACTATATGGCTAAATCATGGCCATCCAAGCTTTTAATATAAATAGTGTAAGGTGTGTGTGAGTATGCATGATCACAACAACCCATCTTCTCACCTAAAACCCCAAAAACCCGATGCCATCTTCCTTCTCTCTCTCCTCCCTTTTTTTTCTTTATTTGACCATAAAATCTCTACCAAATCTCACACTTGAGACATCAAAAAAATCTATATCTTGCCTAAAAGCTAAATTTAAGGTCAATTTTGAATAAAAAGGGTGTTTGGAAGCAAAAAGAAGCATTTGAAAATTTAGGGTTTTGAACCCCTAAATTAAGGTAACCCCTAAAATGAAACCTTAGCATTTTTTTAGGTTATTAGAGGTTCTCTACATCATGATTTTGGTGTTATTTTTTTAATTTAGAGGTGCATAGATTTTTCCATGAATTTTTTTAAATTTATTTTCTATTATGGAATTTAAAGAACTTGGAAGATAGCAAGAGCAAAGCTAAAGAGAAGTAGTAAAATTGTATCTAAGACATCAAAGAACCTCTCTATAAGTGTATTTGATAAAATATGTGCATGGATCTATGAATTACATAAATTCCATAATAGGTGTCAATTGAGGTTTAATTGATTTTAGGGGTTAGAATAACCCTAAATAGACTTTAAGGGTATATTAGGGTTTAATTATGTTAATTGACTAATATGAATGAAAAATGGAGTGAAAATGAGCTAAATATGGAAAATAGAGAAATGGACATGTTTGGAAAAATAGGGACATAGTTGGAATTTATGGAATTATTGTATAATTGACTTAATTAAGGTGTAATGAGCTTAAATGTATTGATATATTGTGCATGAAATATGTGCATTGATGAATGTGTTCACTATTGAGAATGTAACAGCCCCTACCCATTCTCTATGAAATTAGGTAGGACGTGCTACTTCCCTTGAGGTCACCCATCTTTGGATTTCCCCAAAGGTCTTTCATTTAACCCCTATTACTTTCCTAGAAATTTTCTTGAACTATTCCTATGACTTGAATTAAACCTACCGGGTGTGTGACTTTTACCTACTTGATCTTATAGTCAATTATCAGCCTAAGCTTCATTTACCATTACTAATTTCATCATGTTTTATTTTATATGATTACTATTTTCATACTATTAAAATATCCATTCATTTATACTAATTACCCACATTTCTATGTATGAGTGCCTCTACTTACTTACCATAGAGTTTAAACATGCTATTGCATACCCGGACAGCTGTCGTCAGTACTGCTAATTATCTACTTCACATCTTTTATACTTCTAATAACCACGCATCGAACGCCCGACATGTTGAGTATGTACTTAGTGGTGAATTTATCCAAACATACTATGTACTTTTTATTTCACACATGTAAGCACACATATCATACACTTATTATTCCATTTATATTACCTACCCTTTCACCTATCAGTCCTTAGACATACTTATTTGTCTTATATGTTGCCCCTAATTTAATTCTCTAACTTCAATTATAGGTTCTTAAGAGATTTTCTATCAATTATTATTTCAACATTTCTAGTCTTCATCTATGTCAATTTTCTCCTTTGTTCTCTATTATTACCGTGATCTTGTAATTCCACTTTACACATTTTTTATCCTCTATTCCTCATCTTTTTTTCATTCAACCTCCCATGTTCTACATATTTATTTAATAAATGTTTAGATGTGAGTACTAGCCTTGTCATTTTATCCCTTATAATTTCTTTCTCATTTTACGTGTCTTATATGTCTTTATGATGTCCCAGTTGCACTGACTCACGTCTAGCCACTTAATACCCTTGCCAGTTATTTCTTTACCTCCCTAATACATGCATTTATCGATCATTACATTCATATAATTTTACTCATCTTCACATTTCACTTGTTATTCTTATTTTCCAATACAATTATTTATAATCCTTAACGGTTTATACCCAGCCTTTAATCATCTTAAGTTCACCCATCATATTACTTAAGTTAGAGCATCATTAGTAATGACTTCGTATTATTACATGTAAAGAAATTTTCTCATTTTCTGTTCACGGCCCATAATAGACAGACGACACTTAAAGACATTAGATAGTGGGATACAAGGTGTACAGTGGCCCACTGAGGTACCTAGGTAGCTGCA
>CANXYI010474125.1:0-12797 GCA_948208565.1 Hura crepitans
GATGCAAGTTTAATTTTCAATATTTTTCATGAAGTTTAAAGGAGAGAGGAGAGAGAAAAGGAAGAAATTTGGTAGGTTTTAATGGAGAATGTCATCGACTTATGGGGTTGCTCAAGGAAAAAGATGAAGGTTGTATATGTCTAGTGATTCACATGTGTAATCCCTTTTAATTTGGGGGGTTGGTTGCTTTGGATTGGCCCACATGGCCACCAAATGACTAAAATTCATTTTATGTCCATTTTAGCTTCAAAAATTCACAAAATATTCTTTAGGCCTCCAAAAATTCTCATTTTAGTTTTAAAAATCCTTAATTAGTGTAACTAGGGTCCACGTAAAATTTCAAGTCAAAATTCAACAGTTTACTTTTTTCCACCATTCACCCGCTAGAATAAAATATTCAGAAAAAATATCTATTGACCTTAGAAAATTATAATTCCTTCACCATCATACTTAGTGGATTTTTTGAGTTTTTGGGTGTGGTATTTTTGAGACCATCTGGGTATATCTCAAAGCTGTCCCGACCCGACCTCATTTTATCTCTTCATCCACTAGTTCTTACCCTAAAATGATTTATTGGTTCTGTTAAATTTTTTAATTCATTCATTTTCCCTATTTTTAAGCCTGTTAAAGTTTTATAACCAATATGTTAGTCATCGAACTTTTAATGATGACCCGCACAGTGTGGAACATCACTTGGGCCTTGAAGGTACTGTTCATAAAACCTTGACTGTCGGGCGTTACACTGTAACTATCTTTTTAGAAATGGACCTATAATTGTCCGGTATAAAAAGTGACTCATAATTGTCCGGCTAAAAATAAATTATTAAAAATGGCTCATAACTGTGTACTAATCACTTGGAAATAATTTAAATATATGATTAGTAATGGAATAAAAAATAATTAAAAGATAGTTGGCTTATTAGTTAAACACCCACTGGATGGGTTGACCACTCAACCAGGGGTTTGCAATTGCTAGAGGTATTGGTCCTCTGGGCCTTTACCAGTATGATAATATAGGTAAGTGCAGCCACTGAGGTTCTGATGATTGGGCCATTGCTCTAGGTAGGTGCAGTGACTAAGGTTCACTAGCTGAGCCACTACATAGTATAATGTTTTATGTCTGGTGCAAGCAGATCCCTATTATCAAACTAGGTGGGTGCAACCACTGAGGTCCACAAGCTGGGCCACTGCACTAAAATGGATTGATGATATAATGATATGATGACATTTATATTTGTTTGGTACTAGGGAGTTCTAGGTCCCTACTATTAGATTAGGTAGGTGCAGTGACTGAGGTTCACTAGTTAAGCCACTGCACTAGGTCGGTGTAGAGAGTAAGGTCCAAAATATATGCCATTGCATAGAATTTGTTTCAATTTTATCCAGTGTCTATAAGTGTAGTCTAACTAGTTAGGCTTGTATAATAAATTAAATAATGAATAATGATAGATAATAATAACAAGAATTATGATAAATTAAATAGTGGCATCATATAAATTAAAATAATAAGGAGACTAGTGAATAAGATAATATTATTTTTATAATAGGACATTGTATGATGCATTTTGCACTTATGGTATGTGTGATATGTATGTATGC
Source organism: Hura crepitans (assembly GCA_948208565.1). Classification (NCBI taxonomy): domain Eukaryota; kingdom Viridiplantae; phylum Streptophyta; class Magnoliopsida; order Malpighiales; family Euphorbiaceae; genus Hura; species Hura crepitans. The sequence continues at coordinate 1,600 of CANXYI010474125.1, forward strand.
TTGCATTGACATGTTTTTTTTATTATATCAAATTCACCAATGAGTTTTATACTCAGTATATCAGTGTTCCAATATGCAAGTAATAAAAGATAGCTATCAAGCCTCTGTAGATTTTGTAGTGTAGTGGTGACAATAGTGAAGGGTATATTTTTGGTATTTTTGAAGTTCATTAGTAAGCACAAATGTAAATACTATGGTTTTGGATTTAGGCAGCTTAGAGGCTACAAGTGTCTGTAATTATAAGTTTAGAATAGATGTATATAAGGGTTACTATCTAAATTGTTTTAATTTTTATACTTTCTTATGATTTTGGACCTAAGGCCCTATGTAATGTTTTGATATATGATGGATGATATTAGACGACCAGAAGGGTCCAGAGGGTGACAAAAGTATCTGAATGATATTAGAAATGTGTTTTCATAGGTTTAAATTTTAGAAATGTCACCCGAGTAGCCATTGTGCTGCCTAATTTTCTATAAATTTAATTAAGGACTATTAAATGGATTTTTACGTTTATTATATGCTGAATAATAATGCTTAAAGGTTAAATTGAAGATTTAGACAAAATCTATCCATTAAATAAATAAGTTAATAAGTTTTAAGAAATATGGGCTGGAGAAATTTTAGGATGGGTAATCTAGTGGAAAGTTGTACCCCTATTAGGTTTCGTAGGAGATTAGGTAGGGGTGTTATATTTAGTGGTATCAGAGTCTAAGATTAGGTATTCCTGGGTATTTTACATGAGTACCAATGTCTAGGACTTGATTTTATGATAAAGCTACACTATAATGAGATTGATAAATTGTTATTCTTTTGTAGTAATCCGAGATGAGTCAAAGAGCTCCAATAGAATAGGGAGAAGAGGTAACAAGCCATGTTCCTACCACTATTTAGGGAGTAGCAACCAGTACAGCTACACCAGAGCTAATTGATGCTATATAACAACCACAGCCATAAGTATAGCCATCTCTAGCACTTCTATAGTAGATTGTAGATTTGCTAAGACATACCTCCAGTACCTCCTCCACCAGCTCCTACCTCCTCCACCACAAGTTGTACCACAAAAGACATATTTAGAGGGTTAAAAAGATAGGAGCAGTAGATTTTTTTATAACTAGGGAAGATAATGTAGCCAGAGTAGAGTATTGGCTAAAAAGAACACTCAAAATTTTAGAGCTATTAGAATGTACCGAGGAGGAAATATTGAAATGTTCTACCTCTTTTCTCGAAGAGGAAGCTTTCTATTAGTGGGATATAACTAAGAAGAGGAAAGTATCAATAGATGTGACCTAGGAATTCTTTTTGTAAGAGTTTAAAAAAAGATATATCCTAGAGTTTAACAAAGACAAGAAAAGGCAAGAATTCCTTAATTTGAAGTAGGGAAGAATATTTATATCAGAATATGAGAAAGATTTTGCAAAATTGAGTTAATATGCTGAGGAATTTGTAACTACTAAAGAGGAAAGGTGTAAGAGGTTCCTAAAGGGCCTTAATATGGAGTTACACATGCAAATAGCCAACTTGAAGGTTGCAACTTTTGTAGTTTTGGTAGTAACGGCCTATGGCATGGAAGAAATGTTGCAAGAATGAAGGGACTTTTCTAAAGGAAGAGACCATTCACACCTGATTAGGCTACCTCAACACCTGAAGCTAGTAAGAGATAGAGAGAGACCAGTCTTAGTCCCAGCTAGTGCAATAACTATAGAGGTAGACACAACCACAGAGGTCAAGTCAAGCTTTTGTATTTAGACCTAAACCTCCCCAACAAGCCTCTAGTGCACCGGTATCAACAACAACAGGCAGAAATGCCCCTGACCTATTAGACTTGTAATAGAAGGCACTGGGGGCAGTACAGACAAGTAGGGTAAGAGATTGTTTTATCTGTAGGTTTAGAGATCATTTTAAAAAGGATTATCCTTAGAGGCAGACTGAAGCTGCCTGGATATAAGTATCAGTAGCACCTTAGAAGAGAGGGTAGAGATAGGCCATAAAAGTGACCCATAATTGTTCGACTAAAAATAAACTATTAAAAATGGCTCATAACTATGTATCAATCACTTGGAAATAATTTAAATATATGATTTATAATAGAATAAAAATAATTAAGTGATAGTTGGATGATTAGTTAGACACCTATTGGATGTGTTAACCGATCAACTAGCGGTTTGCAATTGCTAGATGTACTAGTCCTCTAGGCCTTTATCAGTATGATAATATAGGTGGGTGAAACTGCTAAGGTCTTAATGGTTTGGCCACTGCACTAGGTCAGTGCAGTGACTAAGGTTCACCAGCTGAGCCACTGTACAATATGATGTTGATATTTCTATCTGATGCAGGCAAATCCCTATTATTAGACCTAGTAGGTGCAGCTACTGAGGTTTACAAGCTATGCCATTGCACTTATTATGGATTGATGATATAATGATATGATGACACTTTTATTTGTTTAGTACTAGAAAGTTTTAGGTCCCTACTATTAGACTAGGTCAGTGCAATAATTGAGTTTCACTAGGTGAACCACTGCACTAGGTCAGTGCAAAGACTGAGGTCTAAAATATGGGCCACTGCACATCATTTATTTCCCTTTTATCTAGTGCCTACAAGTGTAGTCTAATTAGTTAGGCCTGTATAATAAATTAAATAATGAATAATGATAGACAGTAATAATAAGAATTATGATAAAATAAATAGTGGCATTAGATAGATTAATATAAAAAAGGAGAACAGTCAATAAGACAATATTATTTTTATAATAGAGACATTGTATGATTAATTTCGCACTCATGGTATGTGTGATATGTATGTATGCTTGCATTGACATGTTTTATTATTAAATCAAATTCGCTGCAGAGTTTTATACTTAGCATATTGGTGTTTTGGTGCGTAGGTAATAAAAGATAGTTGTCCAGCCTCTGTAGATTTTGCAGTGTAGCAATGACAATAGTGAAGGGTATATTTTTGGTATTTTTAGGGTTCATTAGTAAGCACTCATGTAAATCCTATAGTTTTGGGTTTAGCCAGCTTAGAGGCTACAAGTGTTTGTAATTATAAGTTTAGAATAAATGTATATAAAGGACACTATCTGAATGGTTTTAATTTATATACTTTTTTATGATTGTGGGCCTGGGGCCCTATGTGATATTTTGGTACATGATGGATGATATTAGAGGACCAAAAGGTCCAAAGGGTGACAAGTGTATCTGAGTGATATTAGAAGTGTGTTTTCATAGATTTAAATTTTAGAAATATCACCCGGGTAGCTGTTGTGCTACCCATTTTTCTATAAAGTTAATTAAGGATTGTTAAATGGATTTTTAGGTTTGTTATACCCTGAATAATAATGCTTAAAGGTTAAACCAAAGATTTAGGCAAAATTTATCCATTAAATAAATAAGTTAATAAGTGTTAAAGAATATAGGCTAGAGAAATTTCAAGATAGGTGACCTAATGGAAAGTTATACCTCCTATCAGGTTTCTTAGGATATCAAGTAGAGGTGTTACACTATTTCTCTCTCAAAGTCTACAATACTAGCCTAAGAAGTTATTCATGATCATCTCTGGTCTTAGCATACACTAGAATATTATCAATGAATACCACAACAAACTACTCAAAATATGGCCTAAATATCCAGTTCATCAAATTTATAAATGTAGTTGGAGCATTAGTCAGCCTAGAAGGCATCACTAAGAATTCATAATGCATGTATCTAGTGCAAAAAGCTATTTTAGGCACATCATACTCCTTAATTCGGAGTTGATAGTACCTAGATCTCAAGTCAATCTTTGAAAATACACCCGATCCTCAGAGTTGATCAAACAAATCATCGATCCTTGGTAGTGGGTATTTATTCTTGATCATCACTTTATTCAACTGCCCATAATTAACATAAAGTCTTAGGAAACCATCTTTCTTCTTCACAAATAGCACTAGTGCTCCTCATAGGGAAACACTAAGTCTAATGAACCCTTTATTTAATAGCTCCTATAACTACACCTTTAATTATTTTAATTCTATAGGAGCCATTCTATAAGGGACTATTGAAACTGGGTTATGCTTGGATATACTTTAATGGCAAATTTAAGCTCATGCTCAGGTGGTAATCATGGCAACTCATTTGGAAAGACATTAGAAAACTTTACCACTATTGGTATCTAATTGATATTAGGTCCCTTCTTTTCCATATCAACTACATGTGCCAAATATGCTTGACAACCTTTTTGGATCATGTTCCTTGCTATCACTATGAAAATAACATTAGATATAAAGTCTTTTCTTTCACTAATAATTTTGATTTCATCTAGCCTCTTCTATCTACAATCCACTATGGCATGAAGTCTAAATAACCAATCCATACCAAGAATATCATCAAACTTGTTAAAAGGCAATTCCATAAGATTTATAGGAAAAGTCTATCCTTGGATAGTCAATAGACAATTCTTGCATATTCTATCAATAATTACATGTTGTCCTATTAGATTACTAACCATGATTTCTATGTTTAGTGATTTTGATTGTAACCCTCTCTCTCATGCTAGTGTAGTTATACATATGAATGAGTGGAGCCTGGATTAATTGATGTCAAAATAAGTAAATTAAAGAAATATAATGTGCTAGCAATAACATTAGGAGAGTCTCTATCCTCTTAAGCCCTGATAGCATATTGTCATGTTGAAGTTGAGTCTCTATCCTTTAACTAGTCTCTGGTCTAGGCCTCTTGCTCCCACTAGCTTTTTCTCTCTTATTATCCCTCTAGCTCTTAGCGGGGGGCTAGTGATGAAGCGTGAGTGGAGTCATCTATTTTTTTGGGCAATCTTTTTGGTAATGCCTTGAGAACCCATATTCATAACATACACCTGGAATAGTTCTTCAGCAAACTTTTCCATGTCTCCTTCTACATGTCTAACAAGTAAGGAATGTGGTCTTAGATATGGAAACTTGTGCATTAGAAGTTGGTCTCTACTGACGTAGTCTGAATTGCCCTATTAGTCTAGATCTTTAAGTTTGACCTATCCTTTTTGATGACTAAGCAACTGGATTTTCCTTTTATCTCTTGCCTACTTTTAGGCTGAGCTAGTTTAGCCTATAGTGAAAGATCTCTTTTTTTTAGAAATTCTCCCTTTATTCTTTCATCATATTCTTCATAGTATATGCTATAGTAACTAACGTGGCAAAGTCCTTAATCTTGTTCACTGCCACTTATAATATGATCTCTGTGTTGAGGCCCTTTTTGAACCTCCTAAACCTGTGTTCCTTAGTAGGGATTATGTCCCTTGCACACCTGCTCATTCAATAAAACTCTTTCTTATATTCTGAAATTGATCATCCCCTTTGTTTCACATTAAGGAATTCTTATCTCTTCTTTTCTATATAAGTCTCTATAATGTTTCTCTTCTTAAACTCCTATAAGAAAAATTCCTAGGTCATAACTACTAAAGCTTTACATTCCAAAATCATTTTCCACTAAAGGAATGCCTCTTCCTATAATAGTGATATGGCATAAATCAAACTCTCTTCTATTGTACATTTTAGTTGCTCTAAAATTCTTTCTATTCTTTCCAACTAGTATTCTATCTTAGCAGCATCATCTATATCTGCTCCCTTAAAATCAAGAGCTCTTATCTTTTTAACTCATTCTAGATAAGTTTTTTGAAGTGCCTATGTTAGTTGTTGTTGTTGTATTAGTGGCTATGGCACTGGTAGTGGTAGTGGAATAGTCATTGTATTCATGTGTCTCAATAAGTCTACCATCTACTGTATCCATGGTGGTGGTGTTTATGCCAGCTGGGCAAGGGCAAATTATGTTGTATCACTGGCCATTGGGGCTTCTGCACTTGTCAACTCATTAATTGTTACTAGGGCATTACCTTACACCTCCTTTTCTTCACCAGCTAACAACCTCGATTCACTCGTCTTTAATTTATATCAAAAAACAAACATTAGCCTTAAATAGTGCAATGCCATGTGATATATAAGTATATTAACCCTATAGCACTCATATGCAATCTAAAGCATCTAGAAACACTTAAAATGAAGCTCTTATACAACCAAATGTAGCAACCCTCCCTCGACCTAGCAGCTAGATCCGAATGAGGGATGCCATATTATGACACCTGCTACCCAACCGTTACCAATTTGAATAAGAGATGACATGATAACCATCTTACCTTAATTTTACCATTTTCTTCTTAAAACTGTTTTATATAGAAATCATACATATTATCATACAATCTTATTACAACAAAATTTCAGTAGCATGGCGGTTGCATGATGACATATCCCAAATAAAACCTACATATAATCATACTTCTATATCATCTCAATCATTAACCAAAATTTTGGACCCTTCTAGTCCTTATATTATCTCAACATACCAAGTAATCATATCACAACATGCATTCACATCCACACACATACAAATCATAAGAACATAACATGTGTAATATAGGTTTACATCTTAACATGTCTTTTTCGTAATAGATATCACAATATTCTAGTCCTAGTATGTTTACATATGAGTGTTGACTACTTATGAAATTACATCACACTATAAAAACAAAAATATACCAAAACACTTGTGACTGACTCTACTACACTATATTACTATTGTTGAGACTAGCTAAAGCTATCTATCCACCTACCTACACATCAAAAAATACGATGCACTAAGCATAAAGCTTAATAGTGTATTCAATAAAATATGCTTACACACATATGCACACAAATTCATATTAAGCATGAAATAGCATATAAAGTCATAACACATCAAATGCACACACCTTGTTTACCTGCTTGCACTTGTCACATTACATTAATCCAGTCATAACATATATATTATCATTTTATGTTTATCAATCCTATTATTCAATTTATAGTACACATAATTTTCATTACTTAATTAGTTATCCCATATCTAAAAGACATGAATCCCAATACTAGACATTATGATCATTATGTGTAGTAGCCCACATTTTGAACTTAATGGCTATTGCACTAGCATAACGGGATATCATAATTGTGCAATGGTCTTTTGAACCTATCGATGGTTGCACCTGCATAAAATTATATGCAATGGTTCTATTAGACGACTGATGACTACACCTACATAAATCATCATGATAGATCAATGTACAACATGTCTATGTGTGGTGGTCTATATGGACCTAATGGCAGTCACACTCACATAAAAATATTACCAAATGTCTAGTAGTTGCTAACTCTATAATTGACTGATCAACCTATCCAATAGGTTGTCTAACACATATAGGCTTTTGACATTTTACTTTCTACATTGTTACATTATATAAACTTAGTACATAATAAATGATTATAATCACACTTACATTACAACTTATGTTTATAATGTCTTTCATACAACTTATACATGTGCACACGAAAATGCATACACATAACACACATATAATCTACCTCATTTCCAACATATAGCATTCCTTTCTACAAAACATTATACTAAAATGATTACTCATCCAAATATAGCTGAATTATACATATTTTTACCATATTGTCATAAATTACCATTTTCCCTACTTTTGTACATAGTTATAAACCCGTAGTCCCAATTCATTAGTTATATTTCCATGCCAAAACACTTGCCATTAGAGGCCATATATTATGCCATGTTATCAATCTCATAATGCCACTAAAATTGGCCAAATTTGGTATTTCAAATTATCATACACATATTGTTCAAATGTCATGCAAATTTGAACTAGTTTTAGGTTACTTTTGCCTATGTTTACTAAGTCCCTTTTATACCTAAGTTCTTAGTCCCATTTTTCATACCAAGCATAACATTTTACATACCATATTTCTAGTCATGATTACTCATGCTTCATGTCAACTCTATGACATGTAACATATGCTCATATTATCATGCCAACATGCACATTACTTACCACACCATGCCATACTTACCATGTTACCTGATGGCATACACCTCTCAGCCGAACCTAATTTTTAACCATACATATACATTTTTTTTACAAGTTGTCACACATACATGCCTTATATCATCATACTAGTGTATATATACATGCATATACCTCATCTCATACATGTCATGCAATTATACATTCCATACATGCCTTGACCACACATGCCATGCCATGTCACATACATACATACCTCGACCATATATGTCACACATATGTATATGCATTATCTTACCATATTCAACACTTATACTTGCATTCCTATACCAACACCTAATTTCTATCATGATTCATACAACATACACACAATATACATGTCACAATCTTACACATACCTCTCGGCCACACTATACACCATCTAATATCTTGCCATTTGCCACCATAAACATAAATATATTATTTAATCCCATAACATAAATCTCAATTATCACCTTGTATACTAAATTCACATGCCATTACTCCTGCTCATACCTCACGGCCATACATAGTACCATCCATATTCATGCCTTTTATCCCCTACACATATACTCAAACCATTAAAGCCATAACCTATATATCTTGCATCATCATAAACCTTATACATACATGCCATAACATATCACACACACACTCCCGGCCAAAAAGAGAATACCACCTTTCTTATAGTTTCTCTATTAAAACCACCCATAATTCATTCCTTTACTATGGAATTAACATTAGAATAGTCTTAGTTCACTATTATCCACACACCACCTACTAGAACCATGAATTTCATACACCATTTTCTCATATTTTATACTTAAAATCACCATGGCATGCCTTTAACACATTAAATTCACATAATTATCATTTTTGAAGCTTTTTCTACACCTTAGCATTCTTTGTCCCCTTATTGATCACTAATTCTCCCTTAGCCTCCATATTGCCACATGAGTCCTTCAAAATTCATAAAAAATTCCATGTACCTCTAAATGAAATTCTAAGAATATAGGCACTCTTGGAATGATGAAATCCTCTAGGAAATAAAATAAAAAGGAAGAAGAACACTTACACACCAAGTTGAATTTTAGCCCCCCTTTATGTGTACATGTTGACTATCTTGATTTTTATTAGCATCCATGCTTGTCTATGGCTTCTTAAACCTCATAATACCAATTTTATGACTCATTAATGGAATTTTTAGCGATTATTTAAGAAGGGAAAAAGCTTAAACAGCCATGGAAATAAAGAGTTTCCAACACATATGTCATTGACTTGAGAGGGAGGCAAGTGAGGGAGAAAAATGGTGGTGGATGGATTTGGCCAAATGGAGGATGATATGGCATGAAAAAAAGTATTTATAGTGGCTATGGATAGCTCGGGTGGGGACACATGTCACCCGAGCTTTTTGAAAATGCTTAGTTTTAGTAGAAACTTCGGGTAATTTTAAAAAATACTCAAACCTCTAAAATTTATCATGTTTGTTTTAAAAATCCTTGATTAATCCCATTTAGAGGATAAAAAAACTTTATAGTCAAATTTCCTCAGTAGGATAGTTAACTAACTACCTTTATTTATGTGCAAAACCTAAAATTAAAAAAAAAATGTTACAAACAACCTTGGAATTTAAAATTTCCTTCACTAATTGACACAAAGGAATTTTTAACCTTTAGGGTATCGTATTTTTAGGTTTGTTCGGGCACATCTTGGGTTATTCCCAGCTCGAATCCATGTGAGCCTACAGCTCATTAGATTTTATCCTAAAATAATTTATTAGTTCTACTAAATCTTTAAATTAAGTCATTTTCATCATTTTATGGCCAGTCAAAGTTTTATGACTAATAGACCTCACTTCGATCCTTATGTAGGTGACTCGACACTTTGAGCACACTTTTCGAGCCTCAAAGGTACTATTACGGAGCCTTGACTTACGAGCATTGCAACGCATGCATCGAAACATACCCCCAGATTCCTTTCTTCCTTTTTTTGGCTTAATTTTGATTTTTTGTTTCTTCTTGCATTGTCTTTTTCACTGTGTGTTGCTATTTGGTTTGATAAGTCCGTGCAAACCTAATTTGTATAGGGCATACTTGGTCTATGCGGTCCTACCCTTTGGTTAGATTTTTTAGAATTCTTAGGATATGGTGTTGAGTCTTTTTGCATGTAGTAGAATCTATGCAAACTCAATGGTTGTTGTTTAGAGTCCATGCAAACTCTTATTTTGTGTGTTTATGAGGTATGTTCAGACTTTTTATGAGTTGTTGGGTTCCCTAACTTGTGGTGGTCCATGTAGACTGAGGTGATCTTGGTCCGTATAGACTCTTTACAAATTTTGCTTATTAATGGTCCATGTAAACTCTAGAAGGCTTACCTACTTGTGGTTTGTGTAGACTTTTTTACTTGAAATTTAAGTCTGTGTAGACATGTGTTATGCCTTACTTACCTATGTTTACCTTTTCTTATAGACATGTCTCAATGTGGAGGCACTTTGTTAAGCCTACAACATTTGTATGCATTAATGCCCGTTTAAGTAAAAGATTGGGTTCGAGTGACTAGGTTTTAGACCTTTATTGACCATCTCATTGAAGGGGACTTTTGAAGAGAACTCCAAGTGCTTAAGGCCCTATTGGATAGGTGGATAGACACAATACACACCTTTCATATGTCATTTGAAGAGCTGACTATCACTCCTTTCAATTGGGAATTCATTATAAGAGAGTCATGTACTGGTCGAGCTATTACATTTGATGCCAGCTATTACTTCCCTACTCTTCGCTTTTAGGAAGTGAGGAATTTGCTCAATTTTGTGCCTTAAGATCACTCAGGTAGTATACAATGTATGGATTTATATGAGTAGTGGGATGATATTACATCCACTGCTCAAGCTAAGGTGGATTAATATGCTCATTCCTTTGTCCTATATCTGCTAGGGACCACATTATTCACAAATGTGAATGGCAATGTGAGCTAGAGCTTCTTACCTATGATAAAGTAGATTAAGGGCATCAATTCCTAGAACTAGTGTTGTTCTTTATTATACTAGATGTATAGGAGCTTAGACATGGTGATTCGCATAAAGAAAAGCCATCAGTTCATTCAAGGCTTTGTCTTTGGTGTCTTGGTAAGTGCTATTCATTTTGTCATTGTCTCTTAGTTGCTCATTTCCTTTAATTTTGACATTATTTTTGCATAGGTCTGGGTGTATAAGCTTCACTTACTACCACGTCCATATGAGTTAGATATCCCTCATCAATATCTAGTGATTGATTGGTGGGTTTGACCATCTTCAA
>CANXYI010474127.1:0-15572 GCA_948208565.1 Hura crepitans
TCTACAAAAATTAAAATGAATTTCTAAAGTTTAAAAAGAAATCAAGTTAATACGGACCGTTAGATTGCCACGTGTCGTGATCCAGGCCATCCACCTTGCTAATATAAAATGCCTTACACATGTGAGCATGTCACATGTGCAAAAGCTATCATCTTCCACCCTTAATCCCTAAAAGCTGACGCCATCCACCATTTCCCCTCTCCCACCATTTTTTATTTCTCTCTCCTCTCATACACACCCAAAATTCACAAAAATTATATGGTATGAACCCTCCATGACCCCTAAAACCTATTCCAAGTGGTAGAATTGCAAGATTTTGCTTGGAAAGAGAGATATTTCATAGGGGTGAATAGTGTCAAATTCAAGAGTAAGTGGTTATTTTTTAATTTTTATTTTTGTTTTAGGTAGCTTATGGAATTTAAGAAAAACCATGTGTTTAAATTTCAATTTTTTGCTTTGTAGAATTTTTGGGAATTTTTCTAAGTGTAAATTGGTTATGTTTAGGCCAAAGCGAGAGAGTTGAAGAGAAAGCTCATTCAAGGCCTTAAGTGGTGGAAAAAGGGGTGTTCTCACACTTTAGGTATTTGGATTTGATGTAAATTATGCATGCCATATGATTTTGCATGTCTATGTATGTGTGAGTGTGTATGGAATTTGGGAATGCTAGGGTTTCGTATGGAAATAATGTGAATTGATCATGTAATTATGTTTATGGCATGAAAATAAGGTTATATGCATAAATTGGGTGAGAGAAATTAAGTGTAGTTGTGTGTCTTTGTTATGGCTGAATGGTGTATGTGTATGTGGTGTGACGTGTATGCATGTAAATGGCATTGGCATGAAAATTTGATGTACATTATGGTAAGAATAGAAATTGGAGATAAAAGATGTGATAAATAATGGTTTTGTGTTATACGACCTAGAATGACATGTAATAGTGTTACATGAAATGGCATGAAAATAGTTAGTTGGAACGAGGAAAAAATGACATAATTGAGTATAGGTAAATTAGTAATTATATTGATGGATAATGGTTGGTAAAGGAATGGATTAAGGTTGGCACAGGTAATGGAATGGAAATTATGATAGAAAGAAACTGACCAAATGAATAGTACTTCGTACGAAAATGACCAAATGAATAGTAATGTGAGGAAAAATGACCAAATGAATAGTATTTTTACAGAAAAGGACCCCTAATTGAGAAAGGTGAGTAAGTGCACCTATGTTACACGTGTGAGATGTCAGCATCGTTATGATAATTAAAATATGACTGTTAACTGAGTAATAAAGAATAATCAGTAACTAGGCCCACCAGTTAGACACCCACTGGATGGATTGATCTGTCAACTAGGGAGTTAGCAGCTGCTAGGTAGATTGGTCCTTCTGAGGCCACTGTTGTATGATGGATATGGTGGGTGCAACCATCGAGGTTTTGATGTTGAGCCCTGCACACTTAGGTATTGGGAGGTCCCATGGGCCTGATCCCTGCTACCCGTTGGATGTATTGTGGATATTAAAAGGTCCCACGAGGCTAATCCCTGCTATCCCCTTACAGATATTGGGAGGTCCACAGACTGATCTCTGCTATTTGCTAGCCCGGTATTGAGAGGTTCCAGTGAACTGATCCTTGCTATCGGGCTAGGTAAGTATAACTACCGAGGTCTAAAATGTAAGCCACTGCACAATTTAGATCCCACTATTTGGTATCTTAAAGTGTAGTCTATTTGTCATGGGCCTAAATGATTAAGTGATTAAGTGAATGTAATATAATATGACTAATATTAATGGTTAACAAGAAAAGATAAGAATGGATAATAAGACTCACTAGATAACATTATAACATGTTACTTGCATGACAAGGCACTGTAAGCTTAAAGCATAGCGGATGAATAAATGATCATATCAAATGTAAATGACTTTACTGCTTATGTTATGATACATCTCACATCATTTATGTATGCATACGTGCATTTATTATATCAAATCCACCATTGAGTGTATACTCAGCATGTCGGTGCTCCGATGCATAGGTAGTAGATGTGGGTAACTGACTAGCCTCATTAAGTACAATATAGCTGCTGTATTTTCTAGGTAAAACCTTCTGTACTTTTAGGAGTTGTCAGTAGTGGCACTCATGTATGTATGTATAGATGTATATGAAAGATATAGTCTTAAATGTTGTATAGTATAGACATGTGACTTAGTGACTATTTAACCACATGAACAAATATGTGTATGACTGAGTAATTTATATAATATGAATGTGTTGTGTTAAATGTTAAGGGTCTGAGACCTTGTGTTAATGTTGTTGGCTATATGTGATGAGATTGGGAGGACTAGAAGGGTCTAGGTGTTGTAGGACTAGATGGTGATGAGTATAAAAGTGTTTTTGTGTAAGAAAAATTTTTGGTTTTTCACCCGAGTAGCCGTTATGCTACCCAATTTTCTGTAAAGTGGATAATGGATCAAAAACACCATTTTAACGGACTAGAATAGTCAATACTAGGATGTTATACAATAATACCAACAAACCAGTTAAGATACACCATAAAATAAAAAGAGGCCATATGTGTTAAACAATTGCAGCTTGGAAGCAATTTTAGGATGGGTGACCTATACAAAGTAGCATTCCTTATCTGTTTCCTTCGAGAATGGGCAGGGGGTGTTACAACTCTTTTGCCGAAGTGTTTTACATTGTTAAAAAAATGTATATTCCGTATTTAAAAAACATAAATGTAATCGAATATGTATGAACTTTGTTAAGGTGTGATAAGCAGTTTATATATTGGAAAGGTATTTAGCAATCTTATGCAATTAAGTAGTGACGACATTCATATTATTACATACTCTTAGATTGAGTCTCAGTATCTATAATTTGAGCCTAATTATTAAGGAATATTTCGGAGCTCCATAAGATTCTCTTTACGAAAAGTTCTGACTTCAATTATCATATTTGAGTCTGTTAATAAAGGTCCATTGTTAATTAACAGTCTACTAAATAAGACATAAAGCTATATAAAAGAAGCACACACACATATAGGTGTCTTTTTTATATTATTCCTCATTACACTTTCACTCCTTTTAAGTTCTTAACTAACTTCAACATCGAAGTCTCAGTTCTAAGCACTCCGAGGCAAGCTCATTGTTGTTCTTTCTAGGTTCCCTATGACTAAAGTTTGGACATTTGTCGTTCTCGATCTCATCATTTGGTGCTCTTATTGAGAGTCCAATGGCAATCAACACATGCCCGTCTGAGTGTCATGAAACTCCAAGGCAAAACCAACTGCCTATTTTCCTTAAGTTCCAAATAAAGATGCCATAGCAGCAGGAATCCCTATCACTTTAGAAGCTTTACATCAACTTTTAGAGAGTTTCAAAGAAAATATACGTTCAGAGCTCATTAAGGAGCTATGTTCAGAGAAAGAAGAAGAAGTGGATTTTAAGCCAAAGAAAGATAAAAAATCCCAATCCAGACCTAAATAATACTCATATTCCACTACCAACGAATCTAAAACAAGAAAATCCAAAAAAATTCAAAAATAATGAAACACAAAGTGAAGAATCAGACTAAAAAGGAAAAATTGATTAGCAATGAAGATGAGTTCAATGACATACTTGTTAAAGCAATCAAAAAGTTAGAGTTAAGACATTTGAAAGAACCAAACTAAGATGAAAACATGGATTCACCTTTTAAATAGGAGATATAAGAAGTCCCTTCCCCCATCATTTATGTGACATAAAGATGAAAAAGCACAAGGGCTGATTAGACCCATACAAGCACCTTTCTGAATATACCTTGATACACATGCAGACCTTTAATAATACTTTAGTCTGTAAAGTATTCCTAGCCATATTGACAGATAATGTATTAGACTGGTTCTATGATTTAACTCTGAGATCAGTCAATTCTTTTAAGTAGTTATCTGAATTGTTTAAAACTAGATTTGTCATTCAAATGAGAGTTAAAAGAATAGTGACTGACTTGTAAGGTATTATATGGGGGTACGATGAAAGCCTTTGTGACTTTATAGAGAGATTCCAAGAGGTGGCTTTTGAGACCAAGAACTTGAATAATGAAGTGGTAGTGATCACCATGATCAATAATGTAAGGAACATATAACTATATAGTTCATTAATGACTGATTGACTTGTCGATTTTGTTAAGTTGATGGATTGGGCAAAATAGTTTATAGCTCTCACTGATACAAGTAGGGTCAACTGTCGTTACAACCCCAATTTGCACATAGGAAAAAGGGCAAAATTCCCTCTTAAGAGCCACCAATAAAGAAACCTATCAACAAAGAACCTTAGAAGGTCCCACTCTTTTAGAAAAATCTCTCTTGCAAAAGAGAGAGAGTGAAAGAGACAGAGAGGAGGAAGAACGATTAGCCACCTAGTAAATTAATTTCACACCCCTAAACATGAAATTGCCAAAATTCTAATGTGGATCAAAAGCAATCACGGCAAAGTCAATTGGTAAAAAAAGATGGACCAAATAACTTATGAAAGGAAAGACAAAAACAAGTATTGTAAGTTCCATAAAGATGTGGAACACCTCACCAATTAGTGCAAGCACTTAAAAGATGAAATAAAGAGGTTAGCAAAGAAGTGATCACTAAAAAGGTTTATTGGGAAGAAAAAGCAAGAATCTTCCTATAGCTCCAATGAAAGTTCAGACTCAAACAATGAAAAAAGAAAAACCAAAAGATGTTAAGCTTGATAAAAGAAAAGCAAATATTATCAACATAATCGCAAGAGAATCTCTATATAGGGAAAGCATATAAAAAGGAAAAAGACAACCAAAGTAGTATTTCTCTTAGCAAAATCCAAGAAAATACCTTTAGAAACAATTTCAGTAAATGATACAAAAGATCTTAAAATTCCACATGATGATGCTCTAGTGGTATAAGGGTATATTGCAAACTTCTTAGTAAAGAGAATACTCGTTGGCAATAAAAGTGCCTTAACATCTTGACTCTTAACATCTACAAGAGGATAAACCATCCCTTCAAAAAGTTAGCCTAAAGTTGAACACCACTAATCAGAATGGATAATGCTTCCATTCTATCATCGATTTTATTGACTTTCATGTTGAGTTAGGAGAAGAAGAAATATCTCATGTTTTTAAAATGTAATTTCATGGTGATTGACATACCATTTACTTACAATGCCATCTTTAGGAGGCCAATGTTATTTGAGATAGGTGCACTAACATGTATCTGATACTTGGTGATGAAAATTCCTACTGAAAAAGGTATCACGATAGTAAGAAGGAATAAAAAAGTTGCTTATGAAGCCTATACCACTTCAACTAAAGATGTTAAAGAAACTTTCACCACATACCCTGTGAGAAAAGAAAAATTGAAGCACCCTAATCAAAACCCAAAGGAGAATTAATGAAGATAGATATAACACCCAAGAATCAATAGTGGTCAGGAGTCAAATGGCTAAATAGATCAAGGAAAAGGTATTGGAAGTAATTATCCTCAATAAGTCCACTTTTGCATGGTCTCTAAAAAATATCCCTAGAATAGACTCCAAAGTTATGTGTCACAAGTTGAATGTTAATATGAAAGCCCCATTAATCAAGCAAAAGCTGGGATGATATGTAGTTGATTGAAAAGCCATCATAGTAGAGGAGACACAAAAGCTCATTTCAATCAAATTTCTTAAAGAAGTGTTTTCCTTGATTTGTTGGCAAATGTCATATTAGTAAGAAAAAAAGAATAAGAAGATACAGATATGGGTGTATTTCACAAACTTAAACAAGGCATGCTCGAAAGAGAGCTATCCCCTTCTATGTATAGACCAATAAGCAAATTTCATTGTCGGATATGAGATATATTCCTTCCTTCATACCACTTCAAGCTATCATTAGATAGTCATATTTTGCCTAGATCAAGAAAAAAATGACTTTTATCACTTATAAAGGGACTTTTTGTTACAAAATAATGTCATTCAACTTAAAGAATGTAGGAGAAGCTTACTAGAGATTGGTTAATAAAATATTTAAAGAAGATATTGACTGATTGGTTGAAGTATATGTAAATGACATGATCGTCAAAAGCCAAAGTGATGTAGAGCATGCAAATGACCTAGCAAAAGTTTCTAAAACTCTGAAAAAATATTAGATGAGGCTGAATCTAAAAAAGTGAACATTTAGTGTGCAGTTAAGGAAATTCCTTAGATTCATGGCATCTCAAAGAGGGATAGAAGCTAAACTAGAAAAGATACAAGCCATTCTTGACATGAGACAACCTAGGAACTTGAATGAGGTATTGAAGTTAAAAGGAAAAATTGCCATTTTAGAGAGATTCATACCTTGTTTGGCCAAAAAATGCCTAATCTTTCTCAAAAGATTGAGGAAAGATGACAAATTCAAATGGGATGATACATGCCAAAAGGCATTTAAAAAGCTTAAAATGGTCCTCACAAAGCCCCCAATACTCAGTAGGCTGATCAAAGGAGAAACCCTATATATGTGTCTCTCCACTATAAGGGAAATAATAGCTTTAGTTTTAGTCATAGAAGAGGGGAGAGAACAAAAGCCAATTTAATATGTTAACCAAGTATAGAGGGGATTAGATTTAATGAAGAGCCAAGTCGAGCAATTTCTTATAGCTTTGATAATGAGTGTTGGAAAGCTAAAACACTACTTTTTATCACATAAAATAGTCATTTAAATGAGCCTATCACTTAAAAAAAATTATAAAATTCTAAAGTTGATGGAAAAATGGCTAAATGGTTCATGAAACTCTAGCATATGATGTATATTTTGAACCACGTACATCTCTAATAGTGCAAGTTCTAGCTGATTTTATAGCGAAGTTCACAAGTAAGGAGGAAAAATCAAATGTCTGTTAAACCCATATGAATGGAAACTTTATGTGAAAGGTGTTTCTAATGAACAGAAGAGCAGTTGCAGGGATATGCATCAAAGCCCCCTTGGATCTTAACATAGATTATGCATTAGGATTGAACTTTAAAGTATCTAATGATACAATAGAGTACGAAGCCTTAATTGTAGGATTAAAGCTAATCAAGCAAATTTGACTGGAATCCTTAGTCATAAAAAGTGACTCTTAATTTGTGACAAGTCAGATACAAGGTAACTTCAAAGCAAAAGAAGTAAATAAGGAAAGGCAAAAATCCTTTTGAAAGAGCTCAAAGATAGTGGGACAACATAGAGAATAAGGAGAATTCCTCGCACCAGAAATGGCCAAGTGGATTTCTTGGCTAAAACAATTACTTTTGATGACTTTATAAGAATTGAAGTGAAGATTAAAGAAAGTAATATCTCTATATTTAAAGAAGCAGAAGTAATGCAAGTAAAGAGAATTGACACTTAGATGAATCCATTAATGGATTATCTTTGATCAGGTATTCTCTCAGAGGCATAAAATAAGGCAAAAAAGATTATGAGAAAATCCTTTGACTATTCTATAATAAATGGAAAGCTATACAAAAAGTCTACCAATCACGTATGGCATAGATTGATAACACCTAAGAAAGGATGTTACATCCTCAAAGAAATCTATGAAGGAATATGTGTGAGGTGAGCAGGGCTATGAGTAAGAAAGTTTTTTAAATAAGGTACTATTGGCCAATAATATTGAAAGATGCAACAGAGGTAGTGCAGAAATGCCCTCAATGCTAAATTCTTAGTCGAATCATCAGGAAACTAGGAGCTTAGTAGTAATCAATTAGCATTTCGTGGCCCTTTGATTAGTGGGGACTTGATATTTTAGGGTCATTTGCACCAAGAAAAAGGTAGCCAAAATTTTTAATAGTCACAGTCATACATTTCATTAAATCAATAGAAGCAAAGCTGACTGTAACCATAACATCAATAAGGGTTCGAGACTTTATTTAGAAAAATGTCATTTGTCTAATCAGACTACCCATGGTGTTTATAATAGATAATGGAAAACAATCTAACTATTATCTCTTTAAAGAATTCTACCAAGGCTTAAAAATACAGCTTAGGTTCACTTTATTCATGCACCATTAGACAAATGGGATGACTGAAGTATCAAACCGAACACCACTAAAAGGTCTAAAGAGATGTCTTGGGGAAATAAAAGGTAACTGGACCGAAGAGCTCAATAGTGTATTATAGGCATACTGGATAACGCCATGATCGGTAGGTGAGATGCAATATTCCCTCACCTACAACTTTGAAGTGGTCATATCTATTGAAATTGCCCTAACCTCTTATAAAGTGGAATTATTTAACAACAAAAATAATGAAATTAAGAGATGCCAAGGGCTTGACTTAGTTTAAGAAAAGTGGGAGCATGCGTACATCTGAATGGTAAATTATAAGCAATGCATTTTCTAATATAAAACACTAGGGTAAAGGCTAAGAAATTTGACGTAGGTTATCTGGTCCTCAGAAAAGCAGAAATTGGACTAGGAAATGCAAGAGTTAGCAAACTCATACCCAATTGAGAAAGACTTTATGAGGTATCCGAAGTCCTCAACTTAAGCATATACCTACTAAAAATAGTTAATGGCACATAATTGCCTAAAGCTTGAATGTTGAAGGTTTAACAAGTACTTTTTACAAAACTCAATCTCGATCCCAAGTTAGAATCCAATCGAGTCTTATGTAATGAAAGTTTTTAAGTTCAATAAAAATGTGGCACAATGCATATTAGTAATCAAACCATATCTCTTATTTATGATATATCTAAACATGGACAAGGCAAATACGCCTTCAGTAAATAATAAATTTGTAAAAACCACTAATCAATCTCAAATGGACTATAGAGATGAAAAAACTAAAATAAAACATGATTTCCCTTGAAAACATGACAAAATTGCCTTAAATAAACAAAAGGAAAAAAAATTGAAGAAGAAAAAGGCTAAAAATGGCAAATTACTCAAAAGGAAATTAATATATGAAATGAAAATGATGATTTCATTGCACTAAAATATATAAGTAAATATGAAGATAGAAAATGAAAGAAATAAGTTTTTTTTTCATTCTTGAGGAGTATGAGGATTTAGATCATGGAAAATGACTATAGTAACAATATGGTCCTCATAAAAGATTCAATCGAATGCCTTTTACTGTTGTTAATTCATGAAAAGTTCTCATCTGGATAGTGCATTTGCAATTTGGCCTTTACGGTCTCTTGAAAATCCTCTAAGGAGCCCCCATCTTATTGATTATCTCAACTTCTAAAGCCCTATTTTGCTCCATAGCAATAGCCTATTTGTTGGCTTTGAGTTCTGTAATTTACTGTTGCAACTTCGTTATCTCCGTATCTTTGGTAGTAATTTTGGATTGAACATCATCCAACTTTACAATTAGATGCAAAATTTGACCATCTTGGCTATCATTCTACTTTATCAATCCATCATAGTCCTTTTATAGATGCTCAAACTTTGCTTTCTCTACTTGTAAGAGCTAATTGGCCTTCTCAACCTTTTCCTTTCAAAAAGTAGCCTATAACCCAATTAGAAAGTGTAAGAACCTAACACTTGAAGCGATTACACACCCTATGAATGAAAGAAGCACAAAATAATAAGAATAATAAGCAAAAACCAAATAATAAAAAAAGAAGAGAATGAAAAGAAGGGAATAATAGAAGAAAATATAAGTGTACTTGAAGCAAATAACTTCCAGCTTAATTGGTAATGGTTTTAGATTAGTCATCTACCATGTCTAGTCGATATCCACATGAAAATCTCGGCTGTGGAAGAAGTATTAGGTAATGTTTAAATTTGTTGACATAGCCGCATTGCTTAGCCTTTTTACGAACTTTCGAGATAGATCGGGCATCAGAAGGGGTAACCCAAACAAGGCATGGTTCAGCCCTATCAGTGTGTGTTATTCTCGTGGAACACTTGATACTCCTCTCGCACCCTATGATGTATTAGACGTAAGAAATACATCGCCTTTTTTAGAATGACATGCAAAAGTGTGCCAATCGGAGCCTCATCATCTAAGATGTCTTGTAGAATGTATTTTTATTTCTTACTAATCACGGGATCAATAACGCCTTTTCCTCTCTTAATTGTACCTTAAGCTGCCTTGACCAATACAGGAAGACAAACTTGCTTCTTCTACTACAAAACCTTTTTCTTTGCTTTTTGATATAAGGACAATTCAATTATAAAATAACACCAGCATTAGCATTAGACAACAAACAAGGTTATGAAGTCAAATAAAAGAAAGAAAAAAGAAACATTATTTAAGTTCCCACCCTTAATGGGATAATTGGGACCATGGACAATAAAGAGAAGCAATTTTAGAGAAAAATGAGACTTCTTAGCCTTTACTAAAAGTTTTTCAAAATCCTCCCTTATATGGGTTAGCATGAAAGACATATCCTTTAAAAAGGTGAATTCAGCTCATCAGGCCAACTTAACCTTAGCCCAGCTCCTTTTCTCCCTATGAGAAAATAATGTTGATCGAACCTGTTCAACTTACTCACTTCTATCAAAGACCGAACGGGACTAGCTATGAATTTACAAAGCCTGTAGCTTCTTTCCTAGACAAATAATAAATGCAACTGAAAAGCTCTACACTAAGAGTAATATTGTACTATCTTCATATACACAAGAAATATACAACAACCAAGTTGTGATAGGTTAAACCCATATGTATTCATGACATCTACATAAAATGATCGAAATGGCAATATGAAATCATTCTCAAAGAAATGCTCAAAGACAATGAAAAAAATATCATTGAAATGACCGTTCAAAAACCCTAGGATAGGTAGACAAGCAAGTAACACCACATCACTTGGAATTCTATTATTTGTGTCCATCATTTTCATGATCCATCAACTTGAAATGATCAAAGACTCGACCTAGTTTGCACCCATCGAATCTTAAAAGATGAAAAGGCATTTTAAGGAATCTTGAAACCATTTTTAATGATCGATTTGAAAAATGTGAGTTAAGCACCACAAGGTAAGTAAAGTCGCCACCCACTAATGGTTGGAAAGTACCTTGTAGACCTTACCAGAGAATAGCTCAGAACTCTACTTTTATTTATACCTCAAACTAATATAGAATATTAGATAAGTTTATAATTTTATCCTTTTTTTTTCAAATAGGTCTTAAACTTTAGAAAAAAACACTCAAGCACATAAAAATCTATATTAACAAGATTAAAACACATCGAATCAGATTGTTATTCACATTAGAAACTTTAGTTCCGACATACCATTTTACAAAATACATTTTTTAATATTCTGATTCTTTGTTTAAAGAAATATGGAAAACTAACTTTTATAAAACACCAATTTAATTATATAGAAATCAATTTTTCCAATTTCCTTTAACAAAGAAAATAATTTTTCTAACTATTATAATATTCACAAAAAATACACACAAAAAAAAAGCAAAATTCTAAAGATTACAAGGAAATTACTTAATAATACATTCTAATCCAAAATAAAATTACATGAAAATTACCTACAATATAAAAAATAAGGCGATGATAAAAAGAACCGAAAGGCAGATATCATCTTTCTATCAATCACAAATAAAAACACCAAATTTTAATGGATCTCTCAAGGACATATCAATCACAAAAGAAACATTAAAAAATTATAAAGTAAAAAAAATAATGAATATGAAAATTATAAAAAAAGCATATTATCTGTGTAAAACAAATATATGAACAATATTAAAAAATGGTTATAAAATTGCACACAAACCCATTAAACTACATCTTAACAAAATAAGGATAAAATTAAGTACAAATTAAATTGTGACAAAATAAGGATTATATCATCGTGTTTGACTGCAGACCGATGATTCAATCCTTTTCAACATCATGACAAAAAGAGCAAGTTTATTTACTAAGTATAATTGCCTTTAAGTCATTCTCTTGTTCAATTTTGAATAAAAAGACTCAAAAATCTCTAAAAATAACTTGATCAAGACAAAAATTAATTTAAAATATATTTTTTGTATTTCAAATATTTGCATGCTTTCCCTATTTGTGTCTCTGACCTGCTATCATTGTTAGCTTTTAAAGTTGACTTGTTAAAGGAAAATGGCCATTTTTTGAGTTAAAATGGATAGTTTCTATTTTTAGGAAATGGTTGTTTTGCCATTTTAAATGATTATTTTGATGAAGATGTAAATGGTCATTTTGCCTTTGCTAAACAACATCATTTTGCTAAAAACAACAAAACTTAATTAAAAACACCTTTTTTATAAAAATCATTTTATTTTAACTAGAATCTTTTCAAAAGTTGGCCTATCAGCTAGAAAAAAGAACTTTTAATTGGACATTAAGGTTCTCATTTTGAGAATCCTTGTCCTCTCTTCATAATTAGGCAATCCGAACTCAAAACTCCTAAAACTCGATGTTTACAGTAGCCCCTAAACTTTAGAGAGGCAACCATAAAGTATGTGAAGTGACCTAAAGTTCAAAATAGGAGAAAGATGCATATTTAATTGGGGGACCTTTCCTCATTTTGGTAAGATTACATCCAGTGATCTATTCTAAGAGCTACCTTTACTTGGTAGGTTTAACTTTTATTAGTTATTTGGTTGGTACGGCTTTTATCAAGTTTTGTCTGAGAACTACATCTGCTCAATAGATATGACTTCTTTCCACTTCTAAAGATGTCAAACAGTGCTAGTCATTGCATCTGACAATTTTATTCTGAGAGCTACCTTTGCTTGGTAGGTGTAACTTCTATCAGTTTTCTTAAAGAGCTACCTTTGCTCAATAGGAGTGACTTCTAAAGATGTCAAATAATTTTGTTTTGAATCAAAGCTAGTATACTTGTTCCCTTATAGTGGAGCAGCTGATGAAAAGGTTTGGAAAAGATAGGCATGATGGTGCAATTGTGAGACTTTGTAAATAGAGAAAGCTTGAAAAAAACTTATAGCTTGCCTTTTATAGTTGGTGGAGATGTGTACCAAATGGGTTTGACAAATGCATGTAATTGGTATTGGCCCCTATAAAAAGGAACAACTATGTTAAAATTGGAATAAATGTTATTAGTAAAATGCACGTGGTGTGTGAATTATGTCCTAAAAGTGTATTTCTTTTCAAGACATCTCTGCTCATATTTTCAAATTTAGTATTTTTTTAGATCATTGCATAAATATGAAAATGTAGGGAAAATATAGTCAATTTTATATATAACTCAAAATTTTAATATAAAAGCTTTGACGTTAACTAATAATAATGTGATTTCAAGTACAAAAGTAACATAAAAGAAAAAATAAAAGAAAAGATATCGAGTTTTAAGGCTCTATAGGTAGCTGTAGAAGATAAGGCAAGCCTAAGTGATCTAATCAGGCCTCTACTCTATCAAGCCTTTGATGACTATTTATGATTTGCTCAGTGATCCTGGGCTTTATGCCTTGAATCAGTTCCTATATCTATACCATAATAAAAGTGGTGAAAAGGTCTAGTAAAGGCACTGATGATGAGCCTGCCTCATCTATCTAACTTCATTATTACCTCACAAATGTGATAGGCTAGAGTGTCCTACTAGCAATTAAGAATCACCCAGAAGTTCCTTGAGCATTGAGGCAATAGCCATGTCATCTCGGTCACCCTCCTCTACATCCTCTTGCTACTACTGTCCTACTCAAGTAGCTAACTACTCCTTAATGAAAAATCAATATCTTGTTGGAGCCTAGGGTCCACATATGCCAACTCCATGGCTAAAATTGTATCTTAATTAATGAAAAACTACTACTCGAGTATGTGACCCATATGCTTCTTCTCTAAACTAAGATAGACAAGCAATGCTGTAATAATTCCCCCTATCACTATGCCCTTAGTAGGACTCTGATTGGCTTTAAAGAGGTGCTCAAGAATCATTAATGCAGGGTTGAACCATACTCTTACTCCATCGCTTATAAACTATATACCTAGATTTGATTGACCTGACCAATACTACCTACACATCTTAGATAGGACATTACTGATACCTAATATAGATATCGATAAAGTGGATCTTGAAGTGTTGTGGCTTTGGTCTAGCTAGCCTAGTAAACTATGCCAGCTCAGCTAAGTAGGGCCCATTTCTCTGTAAGCATCTCTAGTGGCTTGGTGACTCTATCAACTAGCAAATGTAGAAGCTCAATGAATTGAATGAGAGATAGTTGGTATCAAGTGTTGTATACTCTGAATCTAATAGCTGACATGTCAAATAGATGTGCCTGCTTATACTCCAAAGTGTTAAGAAACTTTAGAGCCATTTTAGGGTATGTGCCATAGCCAAGCATGTAAAAGTCATGCCATCTGATCTATCCCAACTGTTGATTAGCTAGTATAAGCGTTCTCAGGTCACATAGCACATGGGTACATAAATAGTGACTGCTCATCAAGTTGATGGTGGACAACCTTTAAAAACCACCCACTTCCTTCAATGATAGCCAATCATGTGATGCCATAGCTCTGGTACAGATTTCTATATGGGCTTGCTTTGTTAGCATTATGGAGTTATATTGCTATGTTTTATGAATGAATAAAAGGCTCTGGAATGTTCTAGAATGCTTTAGTTATGATTGTGTAAAGAAAAAGAAAGAAATGATCATTCTGGTGTAAAATGCCTATTTTTAAAAAGGGTAAATTGCCTATTTTGAAGGGGCACAAAAATGGTCATTTTGGCCTAGGCCTATATAAATGCATAAAAATCCCCATGCCAGTCAATTTTTGAGAGAAATAAGCATCCAATTTGGATTCGAGCTGAACAAAATGCTCGATGCTTCATCAACTTGGATTGATGCACTTTTGGCTATATTTAATGGACTGAAAATCTTTTATCGTGTCACTTTTGTGTGCTGTTATTCATTCTAGGACACTTAGTTCCACGTGTTTTGATTTTTACATCAAGAATTATACCTCTTGTCTGAGGAATTTGCTATCATTTTAGGTATCTTATATTTTATGATGCTTTACATTGCTACCTCAACTCTATTCCTAACTATCTTTATGAGCTAGTGGAGGCATTAGGTGTTCTTCCCTTATTACCTGTGAGATGGTGTGACACCCTTACCTAATCTAATTGTTGGACCCGAATAAGGAGCGGCACATAAATCGACATCCGAACTACCCTTATAGAAAACCATTATAAATTAAAACCTTAATATTTGATTTTGAAACATACTTTGCATGCTCTAAATTATAAAAATACGTATTTTCAAAAACCATTTTCTAAGGTATACTATTAGGGTCCTCATGCCAAAATTTCAATAGCATGACAGCTGTACCGGGTGCCATCCTAAATAGCAACCTCCGTAGAAAATAACAATTCTAATATATCACAACACATCCCATCATCATCTTAGTCCATTTGACCATCTAAACTTAATCTCAGCATTCCTCAAGCATACATTAGGAAGAGATATCATACAAGTCATACATTATCATTCACACTTATATAATCAAGTTATAATATGATCTTAAAGAGTTACAAAAATATTTACATCATAGATTAGGCCCAATCCCTTAAATTGCACAAGAGTGCTTCTACATTTATAGATCACATATCATACTAAAGAAAAGTAAAATACCAAAAGAATCTTTTTTTAATCAACTTACTGATATTGAGGCTTTGACTCTAATCTATTTC
>CANXYI010474352.1:0-14146 GCA_948208565.1 Hura crepitans
TTAAAGATGCAATATGGAATATAAATTTTAAAAATGTCAACCTTGATGCATATGTTGATAAATAAAAATGTTACATGAAATATGCTAATTGGAGTATATTAATGATGGAAATGATGATGAATATATATATGTTATAAAATACATAAGGTATGGATAATGAATAAGATAAATACTCAAACTAGTAATTATGTTATATGTATGCTTTAAAGACTTTAAGAATGTTATGAGTTAATTGGTAAATAAGATATACTTAGGAATCATCAAGAAACATAGAAGTATTATGATGTAAACTAGTTAAGAGTTATGATGCACAAAGGAAAATAACTTTATAAGGTGTGTGTGTGTATATATATGTATGTATGTATGTACTATTAGGTTTGAGCTAAGATATGGATATATGATGCTAAATGGCCTCTAAATATTTGAAGTTAAGAATAGTGATTTCCTATAAGGAAACTATAATGGCTAAATAAGTTATGTAATAAAAAGTAGTATGTATGATGATGATCACCATATTATGAATATCTTAAGAAAATGTGTTATATATTGCCTTAATGCAATGTGAACTATGATTATGTTGTATGAAGTTGTATGCATTTGATGAAAACAATTGAATATATTAGTATGAAGGAAACAAAGAATTGTTAACAATTGGTAAAATGGTTGAATGGCCCTAGTGAAAGAGATGTTGAGATATAATGAATATCTTCACATGATACATGTATTTTAGGGCAAGTATGTTCATGTTGTTAATATTGAACATATGTGTATGCTATAATTCATAAACCTAGTGTATTCTAACAATTTGAGGAAAACTCAATTATAGAAATGCCTATATGAATGTAAGCAATTTGATATGGATAGGTTCATCGATCAACTAAGGAGATTAGCAGCTGCTAGGGTACCTCTATACCTAATTATAGCCTTAAAGCTTGAATTTATGGCTTTAGGGCCCAGCTTATGACCTTTATGGTTCTACATGACCTCTGTGGTCTAATTTATGACTTTTAGGTCTGTATTCATGACCTTTATGGTCTGACATGAACTCTGTGGTTTGACTTATGACCTTCAGATCCATATTTATGACCTCTATGGTCTAACATGACCTCTACGATTTGGCTCATGACCTATAGGTCTAATATATGGCCTTTATGGCTCAAATAATCTTGTTATCTAGTATAGGAATGATTCTCTATTGAGTATGGGCATTTAAAATGATTACGTAACTAAAAAAATGTGTGAAACTATTTAATCTAATATTACAAATCGATAATCTTGTATAACTTATTGAAACACAACTAGGATGATATTGAATGGCTTTTTACATGCATGATACATATTATCAATGATTCAAATAGCATGATGTAGACTTATAATAAACATTATGTTTGGCATGTGATTATAGAAATTATATGTGCGGATGGAGTAATTATGTGTTTATCTATTATATAAATCTAATATAAAATAAACTTAAATATAATGTAAAGGTATGACAATAAAAAGTGATAGTTTTATGATACACTATGCTTATGTATGGTTAATGCTTATTTTGTGTTATAATTATGAGAAACAACATATAAAGTGAATTATATGTACAATGATCATACATGCATGCCCTTTTAATTATAAGTGTTGTTTCTTGAGGTGAAATAATAGAATTTGCATAGAAAGAACATAAATGAGGCATGTAATCTTTAAAACATTTAAGAAAAACAAATGGCATGTATTTGTAGGATTTAAAAGGTAATGAGGTTATATATAGACTTAAATATTACATAAATACATTATGAAGCAAGTATGTATATGATGCATGAAAATGATAGGTGAGCCGAAACATGCTTAGTATAAGGACATTGTATGAGTAGTGTAGATGCCTTACCTTTTAGCCTATGATGATAACTAGAGATAGGCTCAAGCAATAAGGCAAGAAACCTAAAAACTATGTCTACGTGGACTAACATGGTAGAGGTCCCCTCGTACTTGATGTTATGAGGTTCGCATCGTAGCTAGCCTAAGCTAATTGAGCCCAAAGCCTAAAGACTTCACGGACAAACCAAAGCCCATGTCTACATGGACTAACATTAACTTGGTCCAAAGCCCATAGATTGATAGGAAAGCCCACAACTTAGGTCTGTATGGACTAAGCCATATAAGTTCGCACAAAATTACCGACATAAAACTTCTAAAAGCATAGAATTCCTATTCAAGCACTGAATCCTAGTCCTAGAAGGATTTTATCACCTCTGAACAAAATATCCTAAACCCTAAGCCTATAAATACCTATTTTGGGGTCTGAAAAGAGGGGAAAAAGGTGAGGAAGCTAAAGGAGGAGGCTGAGAACAAATTTACAGCAGCTAATAAACCCATTTATGAGTTCAGGCAAGAACTCCAAAGAGGAATCACTCTACTAGTCCTAATAACCCATACTTAAAATCTATTTTTCTAAACCACAACACTCTGCATTATTACTTAAAGTCCACTTACAAGGGTAAGATTTGAGGCCCTTCATTGTGTATATTCTTGTTGTTTTCATAGACCTATGATTTCTAAGGATTGATCATAAGTGAGGTGATTCTATGTAATCCCTACCTTAATCATAGGAGTAGGTCATTCTTTTAAATTGTTTTCATATTGTAAAATTGATTTTTTTCATGTTATAAACATTTTGTTATTTGTGTCCTAATCGCATGGACCTATATATGAGCATAATGAAGTCTGCACTGACTGATGTTACTGAATATACATGATTTGTAATCCGCATGGACTTATAGTCAATAAAAGTGTCTTAGTTGTTTTATTATGTTCTAATGTATTATGCTTACTGTATTGGCATAATCCTATGATGTTATCATGTTGTGTATATATTCCATCTTGTAATATGTATATGGTTGATATACTGAAATTGTAGTTTAGTCTGCATGGACTCCCTCTCATGAGGATCGTAGTCTGCATAGACATATTTGTGTTAAGCATGATTGTTTTGTTATAAAGTCCATATAGACTCCCTCTCATAAGGAAAGTAGTCTTTATGGACATATACTTTGATTTCCAGCTCTCATATGTATTTGTATTTCTTATCTTCCTTATGTGTTCATATGAATCTTTTATCTGGTATCGTTAAACCTTTTCTTTTGAGTTGTATGCAAGTGACCCTTCTCACTGAAGTAGAAGTCCGGACAGACATAATATCCCTCATAAGTAGTTGTCTACACAGACATATGTTAAAGCCTTATGGAGTCCACACGGACTTAACGCCATAAAGACGAGACCAATTCAGTACTTTGAGCTTTCTTTTGGTTTTGTACTATTTGTACTTCATTGCTTCTTTTAGGTTGTAATAGTTAGTTAATAATTTGTTTTACATGCCAAACACCTAAAACTTCATATCAAATAGTTTTCTACCTAATTAAATTGTGTTTTTCCTAATAAAAATATATTTGTGTTTTCTTAATCAAAAGTCACATTAAAAATGAATTTTAATAAAGGCCAATCTCCTAGAAATGGGAGTTGGGCAATTACCATTAATTCATACTACAGCTAATCAATGACCTTTTTTATGGATGTACAATATCCTTGTTATATTCTTTAAATACTACTAATTTATTTCTTATACATGAAAATGTGACATAAATGCTTTAAATATAATGCATGCTTGTTTGATATGAGATTGATAAAAATTACAATATACAAAGAAGGTATATTATTCAGGCATAAATAAGATATGAATTTTGAACATTTCTAGTATAGAAGATCAGAGGTCCTAGTGTAAAGGCCAAGTGGCAACTCCACTAACCACTCTCGTCCCTAGTAAAAATATCATAATCTCTACAAGTGGCAATATTGGTTTTTAGATATGCTATGTGTATGATTGTATGCATGTATAAGTTTATATACTAGGATAAGATGTGGTTAAAGATGAGAATATATGCTAGATGTTGTTTAAGTTATGTGATTCATTATATATTATAGTCTAAGTATGCTTAATTTAAGGAACTATGTGATTATAAAGAAGAAGTGGAAATAACTAAGTAAATGATAAAAAATTAATAAATATGTATCATATGATGAGATGTAATATAAAAGTATTAAACAATGTTACATGCACAAATGACATTTATCCAAAATAAACTGATTAATCTAATAATATATAGAAAGTGGAGTTTACAAGTTGAGGCATTTTGAGTGTATTAAGTGTATTTCGTGTATATATATGACTTTTATTGCCATTAATTCAATTAATCTGATGCTGGAGAAAGAATAGACTATTTATTCATATGGATATGTGTAAGTAGGTTTTAAGCTTTATGTTCTTAGATATACCACTAAGTTATATAGCTTAGGGCGTCGTTGTTATTTTTGCAACGTGTAGGTTCATGCGTATATAAAGAAGGTGGAAGCTACTTCTTACTAGTAGATGAGGATATGATGCAGTAGAGTTGCTCTCTTGATGTTTATAATTTTCATAGG
Organism: Hura crepitans; assembly: GCA_948208565.1. Classification (NCBI taxonomy): domain Eukaryota; kingdom Viridiplantae; phylum Streptophyta; class Magnoliopsida; order Malpighiales; family Euphorbiaceae; genus Hura; species Hura crepitans. The sequence continues at coordinate 4,468 of CANXYI010474352.1, forward strand.
TATCAAATTTTGTAGATATAAGTTTGATATTAGTTCAGGCTTAGCACTCATATGTATTTTTGTAAGGGCATTAGGCCTATTATGATCAAGTGATATATTTATATAATCTTTAATGATGGTCTATATACATAAGTATATGTGTGTTACATTGCTCGAATGATATCTTAGTGACTATGATGCTTGTTTATTAACTTGTAAGATAAGGGATGAGATATGTATTTGATCTTAATGATGTGTGGAGATTATGATGTATTATTGATGTGTATGATATATGATTGATATGATATGGATGTTAAGGATGAGGTATTAAAGAATTGATGTGATAAGACCTTAGAAGTGTGCTTTTATGTAGGTTGTTAATTAGATAGTGTCACTGGACAGCCATTATGCTGCCGAATTTTCGACACGATGACCCTGAATAGTCTAACCTATTATGTGGTTTTTATCAAGCTAATGTTTCTAAGGTTTTATCAAAAATAAGTTTTGAGTATATATTGATGTAAAGTTTTAAGAAATAAAGACGTAAGAAAGTTCAATATAGGTTGTGTCATTCATCATCCGTATTCGGGAGTGGGTCAAGTGAAGAGCATCACATACAAGGCTGAGCTTAGATGTGATATGCCTAAGATATGGCACATTTAACCTATACAAGATACCATTGATATGGAAGAGAAGGATGAAGCCTTTGTTTTGAGCTTCTTTAATGCTTACAAGTCATGGGTAGATAGCTAAAATAAGAGGTTAGGCTTTTGTGATTGCTCCATCAGGAACTACTCGAGCTTGAAGTGTCATTACTAGACATGCTTAGATTTCTTCCTTTTATTTCCTTAGATTCCTTAGACTTAATTTAATATAGTAGATAGATAAGTTTTGATTTTGATATCAAATACAATTTCCTTTTTAATTTTTCACTTTATAGAATAATTGATAACTTTTGTTTTAACATTCTTTGCATAATTCTTTGTCATGTAATGACAAATAATCATAAATAAAGAAACAAAATGGAACTTAAACTTTTACTGAGTCATTTAATCACCTTGTCCTAAATAACACTAAAACATTAGAATAATCATCGAAAAAATCATGTATAATAGTAACTTTACTAATAAAATATAAAATTTAAAAGGGTTGCTACTAACACATACTTTAAATGAAGTATTTCTTTAATTAATCCCTATTTACTGGTTCTTAAAACTCATTTCTATCCATATCAGATTATTTTGCTGCTCTATTCTTTAAGAGATGTTTAACCATAAATGGGCCTTCCCAATTAAGCTTAAATTTGTGCCTTGGATCTTGCAAATTAGGCTTTATTTGTTTTTAGACTATATCGCCTTCTTTGATCTTATGAGGCTTAACTCGCTTATTGAAAACTCTTGCCATCCTTTTTTTTTCTTTTTTATAATTAGTTATGGTACACGACTCTCAATCTTCTCTCATCTAACAAAGCCAATTATTCATATCTACTCCTTATCCACTCTATTTTAGGAATTTTGGCTTCAAGATGAACGCTTAAGGACTTTATTTTTAACTAAATTGGTAAGATAACTTATGTCTCATACACCAAAGTATAAGGCATTGCACCAATTAATGTTTTAATGGTTTTTCTATATCTCTACAAAGCAAAAGGAAATTTTTCTACCACATCCTTACAATGTTATGCTATTTTAGCCAATATCTTTTTCATAGTTTAATTGGCTACTTTTGCGACTCCATCAGCTAGAGGTTTATATGAGGATTACTTATGGTGTTGAATTCCATACTTCTCAACTAGACTTTTGGTTTCTCTTTAAAACTAAACCTATTATCAAAAACTACATGGTGAGGCACTCCACACTTGTAAATGATTTCACTCTTAATGAATTTTTTTCATTTTTTTTGCCTCTAATTGGCAGAAGAATTAGGTTTCTACCCATTTAATGAAAAAGTCTATAGCTACCAAAATAAATTTATGACCATTAGAACTTGGTCTTACTTCACCTATAATTTCAATGCCCTATGCTGAAAAAGGCCATAGTGATGATAAATTACACAACTTAGTGGGTGGTATGCCTTGAAATTGGCATGAATTTGACAATCATGACATTTCTTGACAAATTCAAAACAAGTTGACTCTATAGTACTCCAATAGTACCCTTGCCTTAATATTTTCATTACTAGTGCCATGCCATTCATATGAGGGCCACATGTTCCTATGTGCACTTCTTTCATGACTTCTTTAGCTTCTTTTTCATCTAGACACCTAAGGTGTATTCCATTTGATTGCCTTTTATAGAACTGCCTACTAAAGTACAAGAATTGGGAAGCAAGTCATTTTAACACCATTTTATCTTTATCATTAATTCCCTTAGGCAATTCCCTATCTTTAAGGTAGTTTTAAATATCATAATACCATGGGTATCTTTCTATATTCTTGCCTATTTGTAACATTTCAACTTCCTTCAAGTCATGGAATGGTGAAGAAGATGATGTTATATTATAAGTGGTGATTCTAATTTTCCCTTATGCTCCCATACGCTTGCTAAGCTTACTAATGCATTAGCCAACTAGTTTTCTTTCTTAGGGATAAAGCTAAATTGAATGGAAAAGAATTTTTGCCTTATCTTGTTAACTACATCAACATAAGGTCTTAATTTATCTTATTTTATTTTCCACTTTTCTTCTACTTGAAAAATAATTAGCATAAAATCTCCTCATACTTGTACATCACTTTCTCTTTATACTTATACATCTCTTACTCTTAAAGCTATAAGAGATTCCAAACTAAATAAATAGGTTTCATACTTAACCATGTTATTGGTTACCTTGAACTTAAGTCTTTTTTCCAAGGGGATTGGTTCTCCTTCAGGTGGTAACAATATTACTACAATACTAGCCACCATAGGACACTTATTGCCCTTAAATGTTCATCAAGGAATTGTATTTCCTATTCAAAGTCATTTGTAATCAATTATTGAGCGAAGAATTAGCTATGACCCTTTCTTTTATCGTCTTCTTAGTTAGGTATTCTATGTCATCTTTTTGTAGAATTACCATCCATTTTGATAATTTTCCTAAGAGTAAAGGAACTTAGTACAGGCACTTTAATAGATCTGTCCTAGTGACTATAATCACTTTTTAGGATTAGAAGTAATGCTCTAATTTCTTAATTGCTCAAACCATAGCAATGCATGCCTTTTCTACTTAAAGACATTTAACTTCGTATGGTAGATATTTTTTACTAAGGTAATAAACTGCATTCTCTATTCCTATATCATCTTCCTGTATAAGTATTGTTCCTACAATTCTTTCTCTATCACTAAGAATAATATGAGAGGCTTTCTAAGTTACATGGTCGTGATATGGGGATGAAATCTAATAAAATTTAAACTTCTCAAATGCCTTTTGGCATTCATTAGTCCATTTTATTGGCTAATTCTTTCTTAATAGCTTAAAAACCAGTTCAAATACAAAGGTGAGCTTAGCAATAAACCTAGAAATGTATTAAAGTTTTCATAGGAATCTTTTAATCTCAGTCTTAATTTTAACTGTAGGCACTACTAAGATGGCTCTCACTTTTTTAGGATTTACTTCTATGCCTCTTTTGCTTACTACTTATGCCAAAAGTTTACCTAGAGTAACTCCAAATATGCACTTTTTTGGGTTAAGCCTCAATTTAAATTTTTCCATTATTACCAAGAATTTTCTGGGGTTTCCACGTGTCTTTCCCTAGTTTTGGACTTCACAATCACATCATCTACATATACCTCTACCTCTTTATGCATCATATCATGAAATAGGGTGGTAGCCATACATTGATAAGTGGCGTCAGCATTTTTTTAGTCTAAATGGCATGACTTTATAGTAATATATGCCACATTCCGTGATGAAGGTGGTTTTTATTTTATCCACATTCACCATAAGGATTTGGTTGTATCCTAAGAACTTGTCTACTAAAGACTACATGGCATGCAAGGCAGCATTGCCTATAAGCACATCAATGTGTGAAAGAGGGAAGTTAACTTTTAGGTAATCCTATTGTAACACTTAAAAATCTTGGGATCATGAATAGTACATCTCAAGGTCATAAATAGTGACACTCAGGACTTTAATACTGCTTTTACTTACTATTCAAGAGTATATGTTATAAATAGGTTGTGGATACAGTTTAACATGAAAATAAGGATGTTTGGATAGTTAACAACTGATAACAAATGTGCTTATGAATAGTGCTTTTGAGGTGAATAGTATTTTTAGAGACCCAGGTTACACTAATTGAATAGAAGGAAAGAATTAATTAAGAAACAATTTTGGGAAAAGTTTGAAATGAAAATGAAGTCATTTAGATGGTTAAAAATAGAAGTAAAGTTTTTACGGCAGTGTCTTGTGAATAGTAATTTAGTTAAAGTTGAACTAGAAAATAGTGTTTTTACTCAAATGGACCCAAGAATGCCATATTCTGATGCTTAAATATTCTAAGGAGTATAATGAGATTGAAATTGGAATTTTTGAATATCATGAAATGTTTTATAAAAATCAAGCAAAGACTAAAGTATCGATTTAATTTGATTTTCCACTGTCTTCAAGCATAGTTTATTTAGGCCTTTTAAGTATTAATATAAGTGATTTTATAGGATCCTAAGAGATGTGAATTAAGGATCAAAAGTGGAAGAAATAATTTTAAAGAAGAATATATAGGTTAAAATTTCATCAGTCACTAGATTTTAATGAAACTTGATCTTGACCATTGACCCAAAAGACTATATAAGTCAATTCTTAATCAAAAGAAAATGAAAAACATCTTCTTCTTCCCCCATTTAGAGTTGACACTCTCTCCCTCACCATCTACCTCTATTTTTGCTCTTCCAAGCTTTCTCTTATCAACATTAAGCTATCAATTTTACACCTAAACTTTACCTAAGGTTATTTAAAGCAAGAATATATATCAAGATAATGAAGTAATTTTAAAGATGTTGGAAGTTTGGGGTTAGGATGAATAGTAACTAACTTCTAGGTAAATGGTTTTTACATGTTTTAATAGTTTTCCAAAGATGTATTTGGTGTCCAATAAGAGTTTTCTAAGGTTGAATTGTTGATTAGAAACACAAGGATTTTGTTATGGATTTTTATATGTCAATATGTTGTATGTTTCTAAAGAAATGAGAAGGAAATAAAGGGAAAGGCAAAGAAAAGGCTTGAGGAGGCTTGATTGGTGTTTTAGACACCATTGGGTATGTGTATCCACTAATTATATGCCTTAGAGAATGCTTGTGACTATTAAAATGTGCATGTATAGCTTGTAATGTATTAAAAGTTTGTGTAATAAACGTGTAATGCATGTGTTTGTGATTACTAACAAATTTTGTGTTAATCAATGTCCATTAAAGTGTGTTAAGATAAAAAAAAAAAAGATAGATTATTTAGTTAAAGACACTAGTATGGCCAAAAATCACATAGTGATGGTAGACATTGGCTCGAATTGTGTATATGTTGTGATAATTATGAGCTAAAATGGCTTAATTAAGAGTTTAAATAATGTGAAAATGATAATGATGTTGGCCGAATGACATATATGAAATTAAGTAGTTAAAAACTTGAATTACAACTTATACAAGACATGAAAGAACTAAATATGTTAATGACATTAGAATATATGTAAGGCTAAAATGTTAATGGTGTAAAATAGATGCAATATGTGTTTTAGTAACACCTTTTATTCATATATACTTAGCATGAGTATAAAGGTGAGAAAGTGTGTGCATGATAATGGAATGATATGTTTATATAATATGGCTTTGAGTATTGAAAATAATGATAGTATGTTATAAACATCTTATAGTCGAATGATGTATATGGCATGGATAATTGAGTTATATAATGAGTACTATTGTGTGTGCATAAATTATGTGTTATGATAATAAAATAAGGCAATGTATGGATGAGGTGTGAGTTGGCCAAATATTGCATGAAGAAGTGTCTTAAGTTTATGTTAGGTGTAATGAAATATAAATGTGTGATTACGTGGGGAGTTATGAAATTGAAGTATATAACATGTAACAGATGAAAGTGAAACTATAAAAATAAAACTTTAGTATGCTCATTTTAATTAGATATTATGTATGGGTTAGAAAGAGTAAGTGTGTGATAAATGGTAATGCTAGTAAGAAAGTATGAAACTAAGCTATACTAGATAAGTTAAAGCATATTTTGTGCATATGTTTTGAAATCATGTTTTTATGATAATATGATATAATGTTAAATGAAAATATAAATATGGTGAGACTTTTGTTATATTGACCGAAATTTGTATAGCCCATAATACATATGCATGTGGTGTGAAAGTGTGAAAGGTATACATAAGAGAGGTATAAAGGTATGTATGATTAAGGTAAAGTATATATGTGATAATGAATATATGACATCCCTTACTCAATCTGATCGACGAATCCAAATTAGAAGTGACACACATATTGATAGCCGAACTAACCATACAAAACCCATACAAATTAAAACCATTATGGGAAAACTTATTTCATAAATTAGGACTTTGAAAACTTGAACTAATTTAAAAATCAAAGCTTAAATTGTGCTAAAAGATCAAAATAGCAAGAAAATCATCATGTTGAAAATTCGACAACACAATAGCTATACTGAGACACTATTCCCATTGTGAATAGTAAACCTATAGGTAAAAACACTTCTATAATCACTTACCAACTCTTTTGAACTTCACATTGGTCCATCTAACCATCCAATCTCAAAATAACATCATCAACCCAATTATAGGAAGAGATAGCATACAAATCATACATCATCATACATAACTATATAAACACATAAGAAGTTGGTTTAAGGAGTTACAAAATTATTTACAGCGTAAATTCGGCCTAATCCCTCAAATTACACAGGAGTATCTTTATTATAAATGCATTACATAATATACTAGATAAAGCAAAATACAAAAAAGGATCTTTCTTTGATTAACTTGCTAAATATTGAGGCTTTAACTCTAACCTATTTCTTTAACCTATGCATCAAAACATAACGATGCGCTAAGCAAATGCTTAGTGGTATATTCAATATAACATATGTATGTTCACATGCACAACATGCATTTTTCATCTATTATATAAAAGAAATGGCATCACAAGCTTTAATGTGCATAGCATATGATATTCATGCAAAAGTGCATAAGCCATAATCTATAAAGAGTATAATGATCTCTCATGTATATAGTAATAAACATAAATATTAAACTTGGCTTCATTATTGGTATGCTTTACTTGAACTACATACTTAGTTACATATTTCAAAATGCTTATAATATACCAATACCTAAAAGATAATTATCCAAAACTAGACAACGAGACTAACTGTACCCAAAGGCCATAGTCGACCTATAGATCGTATCAGGACTTGAAGGTCATAATAGTACTTGAAGGCTATACTTATACCTAAGTGTACCTTAGCAGCTACTATCTCTCCCTAGTTAATCGATCAACCTATCCAATCTAGGTTGTCTAATCGTATGGGACATTTATCATAATGATCTAAGTTTCTTATTCTTAACATGATTTAAAGTAACTTTGTTAAAAATTAAAGCTTTCTAGATATGTTTAACCATATTCTATATCCATACATGTATAAAATTCAATATCATAACATCATGCTTAAGCATCATCAAAACATGTTTTCTCAATATGTGCTTAATGCACCAAATCTTACTTTAATAGTCCATTCGACCATAACTAAATCACACACATACATAGCTTACTTGCCTTATTATGCCCCTTATAGGAATAGACACAACAATATGCTCATCATCATCACTTTATTATATCAATACAAGCTTCTACTTGTTCTCTTAACATGCATAAAGCTTACATATTGTTCATGGCATATAAATACTTAATTGATTAAAGTAAACATAATAATACATACCTTAATGTCAATATCAACCTCATAACTATTGACTTACATATATTAGCTATTTTTTCTTGCATATCATTCATGTCATCAAATCCATATCATACATCATGCATAAGAAATATGCCACTATTATCATATAGGCATTAAAACATACTTACATAACTCATTTTCATCATAATGCTCATATATCAATCTCAAGCGATCTCATATGGCATAAAATATTTATATTAATCATTATATTACATTTTAAGCCATAGCATGCTTTCATAAGTAAGTCAATTAAATCTTTAGTATATTATTACTTAACCTCATAATATCATGCATCATTGTTATTCAAAACAACTCATGTAGGCTTAGCATATTATAATTAAATAATGCATTATCAAGATCCCTTTAAGAGGTATTCAGCCTCGACATGAATAAGCCTAAAATAACCAATTCATCATCTAGCCATCAAATAGACATACTCGTGAATAAGTTATGCTAGTAATTAACACAATTTACCAACTTTTAAATAGTAGCATTCATTACATACTACATACATACTTTATATTAACATCATACACATAAAATACATATGTCAAATTGAATACACTTACAAAGAATCAAAATACACCACTTAGACTTGATCAAGCCTTATTTTTGCCTTTCCTTCTCCCTTTTGGTCACTTTTCTCTACATAAAGTAACATAGGCATAATGTAAAAATCCATAATAAATCATAGATGCTTCAACACTCAAATCTAACCTTACAAATATCTTCTTAGGCATTTAAAGACACTAAGAAAAATATGAGATCAAAGAAAAACTCACTCTATAAAAATTGGGTCACTATTCATCCTCATCTTATTTTCAAAAATCTACCATCTTTTCCTTCTTTTCTTGCATTAAAGATGATTTAAAGGCTATGGAAATGTTGATTAAGCATTTAGATGTGAAAAAATGGAGTTTGATAGAGGGAGAAATAAGGAACTTTTGAGAAGGTCTTCACAAGATATGCCATCAACTACTAAAGGAAAAAGGAAAAAGAAGATGTTTTGCACTATTCTAAGTTTGACCACTTAACGAAGATTTTGACCTTTTATATATGGTCTTTCAAATGAATGGTCAAGATCTTCCTCAAGTTATCCAAAGGCCCTTCTTTAAAACCTAAATTTGTCTTTCTCTTTTAATGTTTTATCCCCTAGTAAAACCTTTATTTATCACTCTATAATGCTCCATAAATCATACTATCAAGACTCATATGCCTCTAGAAATTTTTGCTCAAAAATTGAGAAAAATCGATAAAAATAACACTTTATAACTTTTCTCGTTTCAAAATAAAATACTTCCTAATATTCAAAAATTCTAATTCCAATACCAATGAACTATTTGAAATATTTAAGTACATGTTATATCAATCCCAAATTATTTTAAGCCAAAACAATGTGGCACCCTTACACGGTTTGGTCACTGACCGATCACCGTACTCGACTAAGGTGTGTGCATATATCATGTTATCAACCTCGACATATAATATGTTGTTTAAGACATCCTATCATGCATGATGCACCTATACAAATATGAGTTTTCAAAAAAATTTAAATTGAGTTTCATATTCAAAAATTAAGAATTATCGTGCCAAAATTTTGACAACATAACGGCTGTACTAGGCACTATCCCAAATTTTGAATAGTAACCTGTAAATAAGAAAAACACTTCTATAATATTTCACATTCATTCCATATCTTCATGATCCTTCTTATCACTGTAAATCATTATCAATAACAACA
>CANXYI010474597.1:0-11133 GCA_948208565.1 Hura crepitans
CAGCATTTACGGAATATACAGGGAAATAATTTGATAGTAAAAAAAATACAAGACAATTACCTAAAATATATCCTAATCAAATAAATAAATAAAAATAAAATTACATTTTGGGATGCCTAAAATGCAATCTTAAAAGAAATGGGTAATAATAAAAGAAATTAGTAGAAAAATGCATAGAATGCAGAATAACATAGACAGCAAAAAATAATAGGTGTCGAAAAAATTACTTCACCGAGATTTAATAAAGTAGCCAAAAATATAGCACTTAGATCCTAAATAATCCAATAACTCACATCACAACAATAGAAATAATGTATTAGTATGCGAAGCAAAAATAGAAAAATAGACAAAGATTAAAAAAAAATAAACAATCGCAAAAATATAAAATATTGTATAAATAAATTATCACATCTAACTAGTAGATGGATAATGCAAAAAGAAAAATAAAAATGGCAAAAATGAAAAAAATAATATTTTTGCATGCAAAGTAAAAATAAAAAGACAGACAAAAGTAAAATAAAAATAGACTATCATAAAAATATATAATATTGCCCAAATAAATTATCACATCCAACTGGTAGATGGATAATGCAAAAAGAAAAATAAAAATAGCAAAAACAATAAAAATAATATTTTTTGATGCAAAGCAAAAATAAAAGAATAGACAGAAAAAAGTAAAATGGGCAATCCCACAAATGCAAAAAATATGGCAAAAGTAATTTATCTAATCTAACTTATAGATGGATAAAATGGAGAGAGGAAAAATGAAAAATAGAAGAAGAATGGGTCGGTCAACACACTAGGTATATTTGCCTTCAGAAAAATCTCGATTGGATTGAAAATGGTGCTTAAATCTTTGGAAAAATCCAAAAAATGGAGTTGAAAGAGTGTTTTTTGCCTTTTTTGTGAATTTTCTCTCTTTAGAAAATTTTCACTCTCCTCAAAATAACCAACCGAAGATTAAAATGACCCATTTTGTATTTATGCACCACTCTTGAGGCATAAAACGGCCGTTTTGGGATGAAAACGGCCATTGTTCAGCTCAAAATGGTAATTTTAGGAGCGAAACGGCTATTTTCAAAAGCAAAACAGTCGTTTGGGGCCCAAATGGGCATTCCGTATGTGAAAATGGCCCAAACGGGCTGTTTTGGCTATTTTGGACCCAGAATAGGCATTCCACGAAAGGGAATGGCTGGTTTTAGGCCAAAATAGTCAAAATGGCCATTTTGGTCCTCAAAACGATCGTTTTGGGCCTAAAATGGCCATTTTTGATATTTATTTATTTATTTATTTTTTAGGAAAAGTTTTGAGATCTTTGGTTTGGATATAAAAAATCCATTTTTTAGGATTTTTATTCTTTTCAACATCATTAGGCAAAGCAAACCTAGCAGCCCTAGAGACCTAGTATCTACACCTAGGATCTCTAAGGATTGATCACAAGTGAGGTGATCATATGTAATACCCACTTTGATCATAAGAGTAGGTTGACATTCTAAGTTGTTTAACTATCTATAATTGATTGCTATTGCATCATAAATATTCTGTAATTTCATCCTTATCACATAGACTTATTTGGAAAGCATGCTAATGTTCGTACGGACTTATCTTTTTTATATGTATTTGACATGTAGTCTACATAATCTTAGGAAAGATAATAATGTCTTATTTATCCTATGTATCATGCTCTAATATATTCTATTTACCATATTGACATAACCCATTGATGTTATCATGTTGTGTAAATATTCCATCCTATAATATGTATATTGTTAAAATATTGAAATTGTTATTTCATTTGCACGAACTCCCTCTCACGAGGAACACAGTCCGTACGAATGAGCTTGTTTTATTCTTATTCATTCAACTATGAAGTCCGCACGGACTCCTTCTAACAAGGAATGTAGTCCATATGTATGTTCTTGTGTATTCTATCTTAGAAGTCCACATGGACTCCCTCTTATAAGGAACGTAGTCCATGAGAACATTAACTTTGATTTCTAGTTTTGACATTATTTATATTACTTGTCTTCTTCATGTATCCTTATGAATCTTTTTTTTGTACCATTAAACTTTTCTTTTGAGTTGTATGTAAGTAATATTTCTTAGTGGAGTGGTGGTCTGGACAGACATATAACCTTTTCAAGTAGTAGTCCACGTGAACACTTCTTAGAGCTTCATATAGTCCACACTTACTTAATGTCATACAAATGAGACAAATTTAGTACTTTGGACTATTTCTTTTAGTTTTGTACTATTTCTACTTTGTTGCTTATTTTGGGCTTGTAATAGCTAGTTAATAAGTTATTTTACATGCTAATGCCTAAATCTTCACAGCAAATGGTTTTCTATAGAATTAAATGGTGATTTCCTTAACAAATGGAATTGAGTTATGGGCCATAATAATAGAAGTATTTTAATAAAGGCTAATCTCTAAGAGATAAGTCATAATAATAGAAGCATTTTAACAAAGGCCAATCTCTAAGAGATAAGAGTTGGGCAATTATCACCAATTCTTATTGAATTATAGGTAATTGTTAGGTCATAATACAACTAATGAATAACCCACTTTATAGATGTATAATTACTCTTGTTATATTCTTTAAATACTACAATTTACTTCTTATACATGAAAAGGTGATATAACTACTTTAAATATAATGCATGCTTACTTGATATGAGATTGATAAAAATTACAATATTCAAAGAAGGCATATTATTTAGGTATAAATAATATCTGAATTCTAAACCATTCAGGTATAGAAGATCAGAGGTCCTGGTATAGAGGCCAGGTGGTGACTTCACTAACCACTCTTATTCCTGGTAAAAATACATAATCTCTATAATGGGGACTCCACTGGGGACTAAGAATCTCAATCTAAAAGTGCCCAAATATTATGCCATCTAAACATTCTAATTTTTATCTATCTTATTGCATTGCACTTTTTTATATTGTGTTTCTATTATCCTTAATGGTAGTGTGAACTATAACTCTATTTTTCATTCATAAGTGGAAAAGTGCTAGCATATCCATCTCACAAGCCTCATACCTATAGGTATATGAAAAGGTGAACTAATCGGTAGCTATTATCCATGATTGGAAAGACCCGATAGAAAGTACCTCTACTTATGGGATCCAATAAGCCATTTGACCAAACCATGAGCCAATATAATCAAGTTTAGCAACTTCCCTTAGGATGAATGACCCTAAGAAATTATAATTGGATTATTACTAGTGTGTGGGCCTATTATGTTTAGCCTCATTTTAAGTGGGGGCAAGCCTATTGTGCATAAGTCTGGGATGGGCCTAACCTAATTTCACTTTGAATAAGATTTAAATATCATAGGCCATCATATTCGCATGCACTTTGAATACAAAAGGTTATTGGACCTAATGTAAGCCCATAAGTTAACCTATGTATCCCCCAATGATGTTTAGGCAATCCCACCTAGGAAAGAAATATCTTAACCATGTGTGTGGGTGAAATAAGGTTAGAAGGTTTTCTTGCATTTGTTTGTCCTTGTTGCATCATGAGCCTACATTTCATGCATTATCGACACTTTACATTATTAATATTATACATGCATCATCTCTAACCCTTTATTTTGACAATCATAATTGATCTTTCATTCATTTCTCAGTGGAAATAGATAGCCAAATGCCTCAATCGAGTTAACAAAGCACTACTAGCACAACTTAAGTGAGGAACCATGTCAGCTGACGAGTGCATAACCAAAGCCATATTCATGAAGGCATTAAACAAGATAGAGAAGAGAATGATGGCAGTTGTAACAAGTGCCTTGTCTCATGTCTATAGCCAAAAAGAAGTAGGTCAATCTTTAGCCACTCACAAAGGAGAAAAATAGCAAATGAAGAAGATGATTTGTCCTCTGATGACAAAATTCCACATGTTATTAAATCATTCCACAAGGTTCCCCCTCCTAGGGCAGTTCAGGATGACCAGCTAAAGAAGCTCAATAAGAAAACGGAAGCTATAACCAGGCTAGTCATAGAGGGCAAAGACATTGACCTTGATGATATCAACTTAAGACATAATTGAGTAATGCCTCATAAATTCAAAATGCCTGACTTGAGCAAGTTTGATGGAACAACTAACCCCCGCACTCATTTGAAGCAATATCTTATTGTCTCTCACCTCTCTGAGGAACAAATATTGAGCCTATTTAGCATGTCTCTCATAGGGCAAGCATTACACTGGTATCATTCTAAGAGAAGATGGTTAAAGAGGAATAGAATGAATTAGAATGGGCATTCAGTAAGCAGTACTCTAATAATGCCAATATAGAAATTACCCTGAAGGATCAGGAGTTGGTAAAGCAATGACCAAATGAGAGTTTCTCTAATTACTTGCAAAGATGGAGAGATAAGATCTTAAAGATGAGGAATAAGCTCGAGAACATTAATCAGATTATGATGTTCATTAGGAATACAAACAGTTACATGACTAGTGGGCAAGCTGCTAAACGTATCACCACCTAGTAATAGTTGGAAGACATTACCATCGACCTAGAAGCAGATTATCAGAATAAAGGGTTCAAAAGGATGAATAATCCTACTTTCACAAGCAGTAACACTGGAGGTGCAAACAAAATAGCTGATGTGTATATAGTACAAGGCAGATGATATTCCAACATGGGTAAGTCTTTGTCATGGTGTTTAAGAAAACTCACCAAAGAAGGTAAGTTGCAATAACTTAATAAACCATTACCTCCTAATCATAGGCATGACTAGTATTATGCTTATCACCAATGAAATGGACACTCTATTGATACTTGCAAACTCCTCAGAAAAGCCATCTAAAACCTTATCTATTCAAAACAAATATCTAATCCAGAAGCCATCTCAAAATCCCTTACCAAAACACCAAGCAACTTGCCTTCTCAAATCTAGATTGCTTGAAGAATACATGCTTAGAGAAATTTATGGATCCGACTAAGAGATTTTTAAGGGCATAAGAGAGAGCAAATCCATTCTTTTAACTAGATTTTAAGATAGTAAGAGTGATAGTGAGCTTAAAGAGAGCAAAAGCTTCTAGGATGAATCTTCTAGTGAAGATTCTAAAGAGCAAAAAAAAAGAGCCACTCAAGGTTGAGGGAGAAGCAATTGAAAGAGTTAACAAGAATGGTCGAATCTCACACAAGAAAGATCTTGAAATGAAGAAAGTTGAGCATGATAAAGTGTTAAAGCAGCTAAAAAAGGCCTAAGCTAACATTAGCATTCGGGACTTACTAATGTCATCAAAGGACCATAGGTATAAGGTAGTCAAAGCTTTAGGTTAAGTTGATGTATCTATAACTATCACCCCTAGCAAGCTACTACAAGTGATGAAAATAGGTAAAATGGCCCTAATTACCTTCTCTGATGCTGATTTGCCCCTAAAAGGAAAGGAACATAACCGACCTCTATTCATTAATGCCAAAATAAATGGGAAAAAGATAGGGTGTGCCATGGTTAATGATGGTTCCATATTGTGCATTTGCTAAGCTAAAATCTTATTCAGTATGGGAATAAAAAAGGACTATATGACACCTTCAATCATCACTATCAAAGCATATGATTACATAAGAAGACAAGCTAAAGGCTCCTACACTACTAAGGTTCAATTCAGCCTAAGTAAGGATGATATGGTATTCACTATGATTGATATCCCACCTAGATTCTCTATTCTGCTAGGGAGACCTTAGTTCCATAAACTTGGTGGAGTCCTTTCTACCTTGCATCAAATGATCAAGTTTATAAATGAAGGCAACACTATTACCATAAAGGTTGAAATCAATCATGCGGTCTTTTCCTTAGCTATCGCCGATTAGCCTTTCACTAGATTTCACAATGCTAGGATCTATGATGACTACATAGACCCTACAGTGTTTAAGATGATGAAAAGAAAATGGATTTCTTCCTTAGTGGTAGTTTAAGGAAGAATTTGCAAGGCATAACTAAACCATTGTAGCTCTACACTTAAAAAGACACAAAAGTAGTGGGATATGATTCAAACAAATGAGGGAATTGAAGAAAGGGAATTCTTTAAGAGACTATTTTGTCAAGTAAAAAATTACAAAGTTTGATGGGACTCCAGTGCTTACAATATTGGATGGGTGCTACAAGCCAAGCTTTGAGATATTTGAAGATGTCATTAATTGTGAATCAGGCCACCTCATTCAAATCTAATGGGCGGATAAAGTCTTTCTTAAGCCATTAGCTATTGAAGAAATCTACTCCTAAGAATGTGTCTAATTTAGATTTTGATTTACTTTATAATGAAATGTATCTTTGTAACCCTTTGAGGCAAATAATTTCCTTTCTAATAAAATGAATACAAATTTTGCTTTTTTGTGTGATGTTTTTCCTAATGGTAGCATGCATCTAAGTAATTATTACATGAGCATTTTTTACATTAACTATATTAAAACTAATCCATTTAATTTTGGTACAAATAAACAACCTAAAAATATATTAATTGTGTATGATACTACTATCGATTAAAGGAAAAATTCAAGAGATTAAAATATGAAAGAATCTTTGCTTGGAGTTATGAGGGCACACCAAGTATTAATCAGAAAGTCACTAAACACACCATTCTAACATATAAATGTACCATTCCACTCTAACAAAAACTTAGAAGGATAAGGCCTAAATGGGTAGAAAAGATAAAGAAGAAGTTGTCAAGCTACTCAAGGCAAAATTTATTAAAGAGAGTGTTTTCCCTACTTGGCTAGCTAACATTATTCCAACAACTAAAAAAGTTGGAAGGGTTAGAATGTGTGTTGATTACTAAGACCTGAACAAAGCATGCCCTAAAGACTACTTTCCCTTACCCCGTATTGATATACTAGTTGACAGTGTAGCTATGGCAGCCATGTACTCATTTGTTGATAGCTTTTCAGGGTATAACTAGATTTTAATAAAGGTTATTGACAAATGCAAAATGGCCTTTATAACTAAAAGGGTGACATACTATTATAAGTTGATGCCTTTTGGACTAAAGAATGTAGCAGTAACCTACTAACGGATGGCTACCAAGCTTTTCCATGATATATTGCACAAAAAAGTTGAAGTCTATATAGACAATATGATGGTAACATCTAATGAAAGGGAAGGACACTTCAAAGCATTAGAAAAATTCTTCTAAAGACTAGAGAAATTCAACTTGAGGCTTAACCCTAAGAACTGTGCTTTTAGATTTATGTCAGGAAAATTGTTAGGATTCATGGTCAGTAGAAATGGGATTGTAGTATATCTAAATAAGGTAAAAGTGATCTTAGAAATGCCTACACCTCGATCAAGAAAGGAAGTTAAAGGATTTTTGGGTAAACTGCAATGTGTCAGCCACTTCATAGCTAAACTTACATTGATTTGTGAACCTATATTAAACTTATTATAAAAAGATTAACCAAAAGAATTGAATGAAGATTGTGAAAAAGCTTTCTAAGCCATTAAGTAGTACTTAACCAAACCACTTGTCCTAAAACAAATAAAACCTAGAAAATCTTTAATATTGTATCTAGCAGTTGAAGAATCTTCCATAGAAGCACTCATCGCACAAGCAGACAAGTCTGATGTTGGAAATTCAGTCTATTACCTAAGCAAGAAATTGCTTCCATACAAATAGAAGTATACAGAAGTGGAAAAGACATGTTTGGGAATAAATTGGGTCTCTAAAAAGATGCGCCATTACTTTAAATCATATAAGGTAGAGGCAGTAGCAAAATATGATCCCCTCAAGCATTTGTAAACTGCACCTTCTTTAATAGTTAAGATAGACCATTGGATCCTACTCTTGTAAGAGTTTAACATCTCCTATGTCACTAAAAAGATGATTAAGCATTGAGTAGTACTGAATTCTTAGCACAACACCAAATCAAAGGAAAACAAGACAAATTTGCATTTCTAGATGAACACTTAGGTGTAATATCCTAGGAAGGATAAAAATGTTCTTTGATAGAGCTATAAACCAAAAAGGCATAGGAGCTGGTGTATTACTCATCAATGTAGATGGTGAGTAGATGTTCTTAGCTAGGAACTTGGAATTCCATTCAACTAATAATGTAGTAGAATATGAAGCATGCATCTATGGCCTCGAAACTTTATATCAGTTGGGGTTAAAAGTAATTGATGTATATAGGGATTCCATGCTAGTCATAAGCAATTGAAAGGTAACTGGGAGATCAAGGATGAGAATTTAAATAAATATTTCAGAATATTCATAGATCTATTTGAAGGATTCGATTAATGCACTTTCTATCACATCCCAAAAGAACAAAACCAAGTCATAGATGCCCTAGCCACTTTGATGTCAGTCCTAAACTTCACAAAAAAGGATTTGCCTAACCCATAATTCCCTACCTATACAAGTATAGTCAGCACTACAAGGAAACAAACAAATGTCAATTTACCTTGGTAATGTGACTTCCAAGTATACCTAGAAACTGAATAAGACCCAGACCATGCAACTGAGAAACATAAGAGGGTCCTACAAAAACTATCAGCACAATTCATTTTTTACCAAGGAATGTTGTATAAAAGGTAGTTAAATGGCATTTAGCTTAGATGTGTGGATCAATCAAAAGCCTAAAAAATGCTCAAAGAGGTGCATAAAAGGTGTCTATGGTCCCCATATGAGTGGAAAACTTGGCTAAGAAAATTATACGATTGGGATGCTACTAGTTAACCATAGAAATAGATTGCTATTGCTTTTTTAGAAAATGTTACAAGTGCCAATTCTATAGGAACTTAAATCACCTACCCCTTAATGACTTAACCAGTCTATCATCTCCCTAGCCATTTTCAACATAGGGAATAGACATAATTGGGGAAATAAGGCTGTCAGCTACTGGAGTGCATAAATACATAGTGGTAGCAATTAAAAATTTCTCAAAATGTGTTGAAGCTTAATCTTTCAATAAATTAGGGCAAAATAATTGGTGAAATTTATTGAAAGAAACATCATATATAGGTATGGATTGCTACAACAAGTCATCATGGATAATGGAGTACAATTTCAGGGTGAAACCAAGCAGTTTTTGAAAAAATACAAGTTTAGGCATCACAAGTCTTCTCTGTATTGACCTTAAGCTAATGGGGCAGTTAAAGCAACTAATAAGAATATCAATGAAATTTTGTAAAAAATGATAGTTACCTACAAGGATTAGGTAGACATGTTACCCTTCAAACTATAGGAATACAGAACAACTACCAAGACATCTATGTAAGCCATGCCCTATTCATTGGTTTATGAAATGGAAGCAGTGTTGCAAATAAAAATTGAAGTTCCTTCACTCAGAGTTGTGCTAGAAGTAGATATACCAAAAGCAAAATGGGCTAGAAATAGATAAGAATAGTTGGCTTTGATTGATGAAAAATGACTTAAAGCTCTTTATCATATACAATTGCATTAGAAGAGAATTGCTAGAGCTTATAACATAAAGGTCAAGCCTAGACCCATACAAAAAGGTGACTTGGTACTAAAACAAACTAGGCCTTTATTACTCAGATCCTAAGGGAAAGTTCAAGCATAATTAGGAAGGTCCATACTTGGTAAAAAAGATATTCAAACATAGAGGTGTTAAGATCTTTAACTTAGAAGGTAATGAATTATCAAAACCCATCAACATGGATAAGGTAAAGAAGTACTTATATTAAAAAAAAAGTCCACTAAGTCAAAAACCTGAATAAGGCGGCTGAGGCAAAAGTTAGGATACCCCGATGTGGTCAATACCTATCAAGCATTTCATGCCAAAGTTAGTGGATTTGAGAGAAAATGTCTAACCAAGAAAACATTTTTCAAGGCTGATGGGTAACAATAGTATCATTAATGGGAAAATAATATATTTGCCAAGATTAACCAACATAGTTTTAAAAGCAATTAATAGAAAGAATGCTTTAGTCATGACTATTGATATGTAAGCTTCAATTAAGTGAGAAAAAGTCATACAAATAATTGAATTCTAAGAAGTGTCTAAGTACATCTTTTCTTTTTAAGCATAAAAGTTTTATCCTCAGATTTTCTCATTAATACTAATATCCTATTATCTTTAGATGTACTTAGAATCCAATCTTTATAGTTATCATTTGTATTTATGTTATTGTTACTTGCATGGTTAGGCACATCTCTCAATATAGCAAGAAATGCCATGTTAAAAGTCCACCTTAAAATCCCAAAGGTTTAGAAGGGATCCTTTGTAATAAACCAAATTATCATTGGACTAAGAAGGGATATAAAATGTAGTATACCCCAATCCTATCAAAGGAACACAGATTGAATGAGAAGATAGAAAAAAAAGAGGTGATCTTCCACCAAGGACATCTCCATTTGATTGCAACAATAGTACTAAACCCTTTAGTTCATTGATCATATGTGCTAAATTTCTTCTCTAATTTTCTTTCACAATAGTGATTCAAAGCATACTTAATCTAAATATTTCCTGAAGGAGGTACAAGCAACCCTATTTTTTCCTGCAATCAAATCTTAAAAAAAGTTGTTAGGTTGGAAAATGCATAAAGGACCACCTAAGCAAAAATTAGGCAAACCTACTAGTGTGAAAACCCTTATAGGTGCACTAGGCAAAAATGTAGGGTTAAAGTAAAAATAAAAGCTTGAGGGAAAACATGCAAGTGTTGTCTATGCATTCCTTTAAAAGAATTAGGCTTCTAGCTCTGTAGTTAATGTCCCCTCTCAATAAAGCATCTAATCCTTGAATGGTTTTAGCTAAAAAGATGCTAAAAGGATTATGATTGATGCATATTTCAATTAAAATTTGGGGAACCTTAAAATCACAACGTTCATCTTTAAAGGTGGCTATCAATAAGTTGCCAAGGATGCATAGTAACATGCATTTAGCCCACTCTACTGAGTTGAGAGGAAATTTGTGAGTAAGATCAAAAATTGCTTATAGAGAAATTAGTCTTATACCTAGAATTTCTTTTTAAGCTATAGAAGGAGAAATGCCCAAAGCAAAGAAAATATCCATAGGATAATGCTCCTTAAAAGATGGAAAAGCTACAGGATCATCTGAAGTAACTTGATAGTTGAAAATAGCAGCAAATTCTTTAACAATGGGGGTAATTTCTTAGTGATTAAAGATAAACATATGGATGATAGGGTCCTAATATTACAC
>CANXYI010474618.1:0-10950 GCA_948208565.1 Hura crepitans
ATACTCTTGAAGAAAGATAATAAACCTTAGAAAAGATCACTTACCCACCAAAATTAACTATTCACTCCATCCTTATAACTTTAATTCTAGGTAATATTTTTGAGTTCTATCACTTGAAATGTGTTTAGTGAATCATGGAGGCTAGGATTCATATAATTTTCTTGAATTTTTTATGGTGCATGGAGAGAGAAAAGCAAAGAAAAAGAGGAAAAGTCTTCGATAGTAGTGGTATTAACTTTTAAGGAGTTTAGGTGGAAGATGATTTCCTTCCATCTTATACACATATAAATATGTGTATCCTTATGTATTAGTAATGTGTATGGCCTTAATTACGCCACTTGTCAATTGGATGGCCTTAAATAATCCTATTTTCTTTTAAACTTTGAAAATTCTAAATAATTTATTTGGACCTCCAAAAATCATTATTCTAGTGCTAATAAATGCCCATTAAGGGCCCAGTAAAATCTCAAGCCAAAATTCCTTTGGAAACTAGGGTTACTTATCACTCATCTAATTTAAAAATTCTAAATAATTATCAAACGACCCTAGAATATTAAAATTCCTTCATCGATGAACTCATTGGAATTTTTAAGCTTTAGGCTGTGCCATTTTTAGGTTCATCTAGGCGCTTCCTAGAGTTTTCTCTACATGATCTTAATTGAAGTCATTATTCACTAGTTCTCAAGCTGGAATGATTTATTAGTTCTGCTAAAATTTTTAATTCCCTTATTTTCATTATTTTCTAGTTGGTCAAAGTTTATTTGACTAATACCCCTTTCTGGCCACTATATGGTCCTCCAGCATCTTGGAAGATGCATACATATCTTAAGAGTACTATTCATAAAATGATGATTTTTTTGGTGTTACATTTCCTCTCACCTCTAATTACTATTTGGATAACTTATAGGCCTTCTCTTATGGATCATTGCTATTTGAGATGACCCGGTGAGGTGAAAAAAAGCAAAGGAACTGTACATGAATAACAATAAATCAACTTAAACTATATTTTTATTATCTATGTCCCATTTTCAAAACCTTTGTTGATTATCAATGTTCAACTTTCATGAAAAATTTTAAATTTTATGTTGTACTTCCCTTATGAAAACTAACAATAGTATCAAAGCCAAATGGAAGGATTTGAAAATGGTTGAAAATACAATTATAGTAAATATACATAAAAAAATGGCCAAATTATGTATATATTGGTTCTATATTTTTTATTTTTTTAATTTATGCCATATTAATGAGATTAATAATGCTTTTGAATGTATAAAAAATAAAATCTAATCTCGGTCACATTAGTAATTAAAATTGATATATGCATAAAAACTATATGTTTTATGCGCACAACACATCCCTATGTGCAAATGATGGTGTTTTAGATTAAATTTTTTGTGCTTGGCTATCCTTGACTAATTTGATTGAAATTTTCATAATTTAATCAAATATATGAATTAAATATTAATTTTAACTATGGCCTCCATCAACATGTCAATTAAATTGAGTAAAATTGGAAAATTCATGAAACACATAATTAGATTTTTGAGAGGCTAAAAATCGATTTCGTGCAAGTGTTATGCTTTATGTTTTATTTATTTTTCAATAATTCTAAAACTTATTTTTCATAAATATGAGATATTTATGATATTAATTAAATTTTTCAAGTGGTAAAAACTATTTTTAGAAGAATTGCATTCATAATCTTGATTGATTATGAAGATTGAGCATAGTTTTGTACTTTGTAATAATGATTTTCATCAAATTAATTTGCCATGGATTGAATGACTCAAGGTGAAAATTTGGTGTAATAAACATAATTATTATAGGTTCAAAAACGTGGTAATGGCTATTAAAACTAGTCTAAAGTCATTAAGATAATTTTCAAGGTCTAGGTTGCAATCGATTTTATAGTTCACTTAAAATTGGATTCATATTGAACTATCTCTTCTAAGTTTTTAATTAAATTAAAATTCTAATTGGATTAGAATTTTATTGTAATGCTTATATTTTGAGGCTCCTTGAATAGTGCCACTAGGTCTGGGAAGTGTGCCCGGGGTGCTGGGTCACTTGGACGTAAATCGAGGCAGCAGCACTGGTCGTAAAACTTTAAGGGGCTTTAAATTGAAGAAAAGGTTAAAATTTAAAAATTTAGTAGAACCAATAATTCATTTTGTGTAACACTCATGATTTGAAGCTCAGTGAATAGTGCCACAGGGTCTAGGAAGTCTATCAAGGTTGTCAGGTTACTTACACATGGATTGAGTTAGTGGCACTGGTCATGAAACATTAAGGGGCTCTAAAATGACGAAAAAAGGAAAATTTTAAAAATTTAATAGAACCAATAATTCATTCTAAGTAGTAAGGAATGCATTTGTGTAATAAAATTTTTTCAGGCCAGGACTGACCTGAGATGCATTCGGACAGACTTGAAAATAGCAAACCCTAAAGTTTAAAAATTCCATTAAGTCCATTGGTGAAGGAATTTTTGAAATCAGAGGTCATTTGCAAATTCTTGAAATTTTTGTGGCACACAAATTGAGACAGTTTGAAAACTATCCTATCGATGGAATCTAGCCACAAAAATTTATGAACAGATAGAATGGATTAAAATAGGAATTTTAAAATAAACGACATAATTTTTTGAGGTCCAAGTGAATTTCTATGAATTTTCAAAGATTGCCGAAAAATCGGCATTGTTTAGGATTACCGAGAACACCTTTGACATATCAAGGTGGGCCCCACTTAATGCCATGTGGACATTCAAATTGCCAAGTTGCATATAAAGCTTGACAAGTGGATTTCCACTTGGATGAACAAAAGTGCTTCTTCCCTTATTTCCTTCTATTATCAACACTATAGAGGGAGGAGAAATACCATAACTCTCTCCTTTGATGACCAATTTGGATGATTCTAGTTTTTAAAAATTCTTCTATGTGTTAGGCACCATGAATAAGAAGAATAAGTCCAAAAGGAGTTGTCATTTGGGAGATAAAATTCAGAAAAGGTGACTGGTTCATAGTAGTCTAGAATAGTGTGTTTGAGGTGAATTTTAAGTGATTCTTCCCTTTTCCTTAAAATTTCTAGTTGCCAATTGATGCTAGGAGGTACCTAAGACATGTATGATTGTGTGTATGAGGTATTGGTGGCCATTGGAGGGTAGCTTGGAGCCCACGAATAAGGGAGAAGCTACTATGGCTGGCTAGATAACTTTGGGATGCTTAAGGTTTCAAGGCTTTTCTTCAAAGGTAAGTGGACTTTAAGCCTTTTTCTTCATGTGTTAGGGTGTTTAGGCTAGTGAACCTTGAATTAGGATAGCTAGAATGATGAATTTAAGGTTGATTTCTTCCTTGGTGATGT
Organism: Hura crepitans; assembly: GCA_948208565.1. Classification (NCBI taxonomy): domain Eukaryota; kingdom Viridiplantae; phylum Streptophyta; class Magnoliopsida; order Malpighiales; family Euphorbiaceae; genus Hura; species Hura crepitans. The sequence continues at coordinate 3,358 of CANXYI010474618.1, forward strand.
TGATTAACTTGAGAGTTTAGTGGAATTGAGAATGTTGTTCTTAGTGTTGGCATAATTAGCCTCAAATGCTTGCTGAATTTGTTATCTATGGTAACTTAGATGGGTAATTTGCTACTTATAATGAATATTTAGAATGTACTTGGCATGTTAGGATGTGAATTATATAAATTAGGTGTGGAAATTACCATGGACTATGCAGTTTTACTTGTGGTCATGAGCTATCATGAGTGGTTTATAGCAATGTGCTTTGTACCTTAGCCATATTGGCTTAGTATGAGATGTTTATGAGGATATTGGTGATTGTGGCATGTGTATATGATTGACTATGGATATCATGTAAAAAAATGGAAGCTTAGTCCATTTTCTCTTAGTACCTGAGAGCAATCATGGTATGATGGCATAGAATTTAAGGTTTGTTAAAGTGTTAATTAAGTAATTTATAATGGCTTGATTATTGGCATGATTTAACTATGGAATTAATTAAGTATGTGACATATTGTTATAATAATATACACTTGAAAATGTCTCTTGAAATGGCTAAGAAATATGTGGACTAAAATATGTAGCTAAAGCTTGAAATAATGACATAAAAAGTGGCTTCAAATCAGTTATTAAATTGAACCTTATTTTACGCCTTTGAGAGGCTAGATTTAAACTATATATATGAATGGCTTTAGTGCCTATGTTTTGGCCAAGGAGTTAGCCCAATTATAGTTGGCCTTGTGCCCAGGAATGTACTTAAAAGGGCATTGAAAACTGAGTTTAAATTAGACTTGAAACAATCCTAAAAACTAACTTTAGAAGTGGTCGAAATGACCTATAACTATTCAATTGACCAGTACCTGAACCAAAATTGTCACTGGACATAAAGTGTTACCTTTTTTAAGTAAAAATGCCATGATAAATTATAGCATACATTATCTTGAATTTTGACCATAATCAGACTTAAGTTTCTCATGGAATTTTGCTGGATAAAGCAAAAATGTGGCCATACTAGTCTGAAGAAAAATTTAAAGTAGGAGATAAAATTTATAATTATTCATTTTTGAAACTTAAATATTATAAGAATATTTTTTTATCAATAAATGATTTTAAATTAAGCTACTTGGCCTATTAGTTATACACCCACTGGATGGGTTAACCGATCAACTTAAGGTTTTTATAGCTGCTAATTGTATGATATTCATATAGTCATTTTATTGGTCATTAGAGAGGTCTATGGACTAATCTCTATTATGTCATCTAGCTATTAATGTTACTCATTAGTGGCTAGAGAGGTCTACAGATTGATCTCTATTATGTCACCTAGTTATTGATGATAATTATTTATGGCTGGGGAGGCCTATAGGCTTATCTCTATTATGTAACACAACTATTTTTATCTATGTCTAGAGAGGCTATTATGGCATACATACTAGTGCAGCAGCGTAGGTCCAAAATGGGGACCATTGCACCAGTTTATTTTCCCTCTAGATCTATTGTCTCAAAGTGTCGTCTTCCTAGTTGAGTTAGTGAAGTAAATTAAGTAATAAGCAAAATAAGCATTAAAGATAAAGTTTAAGCTTATATGGATGACTTTTTCAAAGAAAGTGGCAAAAATATAGTAAAAGGGCATTTAGTCATTTTTCACCTATGACATAAATAAAGTGATTCTTATAAAGTTATACATGTTAAAAGTAATTATACTTACTTTAAATGATTTATCTAAGTCAAAAATGCTATTTTAGACCTTAGAAATACCTTAGGGGTATTTTAGTAATTTGGCACCTAGGTGAATAATTAAATTATATAATGAAGTAAAATTATTCCTTTAACTATATAGGTATATTCATGATATAAATTCCATGATTTAAATGCTTTAAGTTCACCACTGAGTGTCTCATATACTCAATGTACTTGTTTTGGTGCGCAGGTACACAATAGCGAGAACCTACCTCATAAAGCATGACAATAGGGGTTCATAAGACACAAGTGAAGGATTTTGAATTAATTTTTGTATAGTTTTGATATCCATGTACCTAAGTGCGAATTAGGTAGAAATATGTTTGTAAGCTATAGACATGTAATGTAATTATGTAAATATATCCTGCTAATGTAAATAAAGTGTGTATATATGCTCTTTTTGTGAATGTATGACACAATTGTGATGTACGATATTGATGTAAGCCTGAGGCTCTATTTATGCATGTTTTATCTATCGCTTAAGGCCTGAGTTATTGTGTGTTCAGGCTAATGTTAGGCTAAGAATAGGGGACCAAATGGGTCCAAGTGTTGTGAATTATTTGTAGAAATGTTAAATAGGCTTGTTTAAATTTTGTGATAGGACCCGAATGACCGTTATGCTACCAAAATTTATAAGATTTTATAGAAGGACTCGTAATTATCTAGAAGTGGCATATTTATATAGCTATACCTTGATAAGATATAAAACCTATGGAAAATAAATTTGGAAACAATGTAAGTTTAATAGACATAAGTAGTGGAGGTAATAGGAAGGGTATTAGTGACCTAAAAGTGTGTGCATCACCTAAAGGGTCTCCTAGGGGTTCTAGTAGGGGGTGTCATATTTGGTGGTATCAGAGCCTAGGTTTAATGTTCCTTGGTAGTGTACATGGATTTCAAATGTTTAAGTTTCTAATTCCTCTGAACTGTTATGTTGTCTAAGGCTGATAAGTTATTCTTTTGCAGTAAGCATATGGCTAAACAGGCACCTGAAGGAGGGCCTAAAGAAGTGGCTAGTTTTGCACCAACTTCAATTTAGGGGGGTAAGCAATGTATATGTACCTAAACCTAGTGATGCTGCATAATAACCCCGACCACCAGGACCTGGTCCACATTATACTGAAGCATCACCTACCTGATTGCAGCAAATAGTAAATTTGCTCTAATAAACTTACATTATTATTGTTGTTCCACCTCTACCTCCTCTAGTACTAGCACCAGCTCCACTACCAATTTTTTGAAGAAAAGTCCTTTAGAGAGGTTGAGGAAGATGGGAACTATTAATTTTCTAGGAAATAAAGAAGATGATGCTGCTAGAGTTGAACACTGGCTAGATAAAACCCTAAAAGTTCTGGAGCAGTTAAATTGTACTAAGGCTGAGAATCTGCAATGTGCTACTTACCTCTTATAGGAAGAAGCTAATAATTGATGGAATACTACCAAGAGAAGAAAGACACCAGCAAAAGCTGACCAAGGAATTTTTCTTAAAGGAGTTCAGGAAGAGATATATACTTGACTCCTATAAGGATAAAAAGAGGCAAGAATTCCTAAATTTAAAAGCAAAGAAGGAAAAAAGTGTCAGAATATGAGAAGGATTTCACCAGACTCCTAAAATATGTTAAGGAATTTATTCTTCATGAGGAGGAGAAGTGTAAGAGATTTTTAGCAAGGCTGAATATAGAGCTGAGGATATAGATATCTCATATTAGAGAGAGAGACTTTGTTATATTTGTATCAGCAGCATATGATATGGAAGAGATGGTACAAAAAAGAGGGACTTATTCCAAAAGAAGAGGCAACTTACAGTGGGGCAGTCCAGTGTTATTTCAGGAGATGGGAAGAAAAGGAGAGAAGCCCGATCATAGACGTAGTCTCAGAACAGGTCTCAGTATAAAATAAGATACCAAGGGTCAAGATAGACAAAGACCTAGAGGTTAGAACAAGCTTTAATTGCTAGACCTCATTTACCTCCTTAGGCTAGTAAAACCTTAAGTATAGGGGGCAATAGAGGTGGACCTCTCATATATGCCACTTGTTAAAGAAGGCACTAGGGATAGTGTAAAGCAGATCGATGGGGAGAATGTTTCTAATGTGGTTCTCGAGATCATTTTAAAAAAGATTGTCCTCAGAGACCAATAAGGGGTCATTAAACTCTGACTCCTAATGTTAAACTATAGAACAGAGGATAGAGGTAGAATAGGGGTGAGTAGCCTAGTGTTAGTTAAGGTACTAGATTATAAGCTCATACTTTAGCAAGGCAGTATGCTGTGAGAGCAAGGGAAAAGGCTGCAGCACCATATGTTATTACTAGTACATTTTATTTGTTTGATATTCTAATTTTAGCTTTAATTGATCTCAATTTTACACATTCTTATGTATGCACTAAACAAGCACAGAATAGAGGATTAGAACTTGAGAATGTTGATGCCGTTATTAGAGTTAGCAATCCTATAGGACAGAGTGTTGTTGTGAACATGATATATGGATAATGTCCTTTAGTGATTCAGAGATACAATTTCTCAGCTGATTTGATTGATTTTCCTTTTAATGAATTTGATGTGATATTAGGAATGGATTGGTTGATTGAACATTAGGCTATCATTGATTGTAGAAATAAGAAACTAACCCTCTAGATTGTAAAAAGACTAACAATGAAAGTAGACTCTGAGAGATATTTATCAAATAGTCTCATTTCTACTGTTAAGGCATAAAAACTTCTTCAAAAAGGCTGTGACACATACTTGGCCTATGTTATAAACATGAATATTTCCAACTCTGAGTTTTAGTATATTCCTATTGTATCTAAATTCCCTAATGCTTTCCTTGAATAGCTACTAGGTTTACCACCTCAAAAAGAGATTGACTTTAAGATTAAGGTATACCCTGGTATAGCTTTAATCTTTATTACTTTATATAGAATGGCACCTACTAAGTTGAAGGAACTAAAGCTTTAGTTGCAAGAATTGCTAGATAAAGGGTTTAACTATCCTAGTGTGTCAACCTAGGGAGTACCCATATTATTTGTAAAGAAAAAAGATGGGTCACTCAGGTTATGCATTGACTATAGGCAGTTGAATAGAATGACTATGAAGAATAAGTATCTTTTGCCCAGAATATATGACCTTTTTGATTAGTTGAGAGGGGCAGGTGTGTTTTTGAAGATTAATTTAAGATCCGAATACCATCAGCTAAGGATTAAGGAAACTGACATACCTAAGACTAGTTTCAAGACTCGATACAGGCATTATGAGTTTGTGGTGATGCAATTTGGGCTCACCAATGCTTCAGCAGCTTTCATAGATCTCATGAATAGAGTGTTCCAGCCTTATTTAGATAAGTTCATAGTGGTGTTTATAGATGATATCCTAGTGTATTCTAGAAGCTAGGAAGAGCATGAACAACATCTTTGAGTGGTGTTATAGATCCTTAGAGCAAAACAATTATATGCCAAACTCAGTATGTGTGAGTTTTGGCTGAGGGAAGTTACCTTTTTGGGATATATAGTGCTAGATGAGGGAATCAAAGTTGATCTCGATAAGGTGAAAGCAATGTTAAAGTGGGAACCACCTAGGAATGTCATGAAGGTGATAAGTTTTCTGGGATTAGCTAGTTACTATAGGAGGTTTGTGAAGGGATTCTTCATCATTGCTACTCCTTTAACCACACTAATTAGAAAGAATGTAAAGTTTGTATGAGATAATCAGTGTCAAGCTAGTTTTGATAAGCTGAAACAGATGTTGATAGAGGCTCCTATCCTAATTCAACCTAAATTGGGTAGAGATTTTGTGATATATAGTGATGCCTTACTGAATGGCTTAGGTTGTGTATTGATGCAAGATAGATAAGTAATAGGTTATGCTTCTAGGCAATTGAAACCACATGAGAGAAATTATCCTACACACGATCTAGAGCTAGTTGCTATTATGTTAGCTTTAAAGATTTAGAGACATTATTTATATAGTGAGAAGTGTTACATATATATAGATTATAAAAGTTTGAAATACCTTCTTACATAGAAGGAACTAAACCTAAGATAGAGAGGTGGTTAGAATTAATTAAAGATTATAACTGTATCATTGATTATCATATGGGAAAAGCAAATGTTATGGCTGATGCTTTAAGTAGAAAATTTATGATGACCTTGAAAGCTATGAATGTCAAGTTATAGTATACTTCAAAATATTCTATAATGGCTGAGTTGCCAGTGAGGCCAGATTTCAGGCATCAAATTAAAGAGAATCATATGAGAGATGAACAGATGGCTTAGATGATCAGTAAAGTAAAAGAGGGGTAGGCCATATAATTTGAGTTATCAAAGGATAGGTATTTGCACTATCAGAATAGGTTATGTATACCTAGTACAAATGACTTGAGAATGCAAATACTTAGAGAAGCACATAAAGCTCCTTAATCCATGCATCTAGGGAGCATGAAGATGTACTTAGGTTTGAAATCCTAGTATTGGTGGCCTGGTATAAAGAAAGATGTAGTAGAATTTGTTGTTAGGTGTTTGACATGCCAGCAAGTGAAAGCTGAGCATCAGGTTCCTTCTAGTTTGCTACATCCTATAGCAATACTAGAATGGAAATGGGAAAAAGTGACTATAAACTTTGTGGTAGGATTACCTATGATTAGAGGCAAGTGTGATGCTGTGTGGACAATAGTGGATAGATTGACTAAGATACCTCATTTTATCCCTCTTAGAATGGACTATTCCTTAGAAAAATTAACTAGACTGTATGTGAATGAGATAGTCAGATTGTATGGTGTGCCAGTGACTATAATTTCAAATAGAGATCCTCACTTTACCTCAAGATTTTTGAGGAAGTTATAGGAGGCACTAGTACCAGATTGGCTTACAGCATAGCATTTCATCCTCAGACTAATGGACAGTTAGAGAGGGTGATATAGATATTAGAAGACATGTTACGAGGCTTTACCATTAAGTTTAAGGGTAGCTGGGATTAGTATTTATCTTTGGTAGAGTTTGCCTATAATAATAGCTACTAGTCCAGTTTGGGAATGGCACCGTATAAGGCACTGTATGGCAGACAATGCAAAACTCCCTTGTGCTAGAGTGAGGTTAGGGAAAGAAAGATTATTAGTGTTGATTTGATTAGGGATGCTAAAGAGAAAGTAAAAATAGTTAGAGAAAGGCTTAAAGCAGCAATTGACATACACAAATCTTATGCTTACCTGAAGCAGAAAGACAATGAATATGCAATGGATGATAAGATGTTCTTGAAGGTCTCTCCTTAGAAGAAAATTTTGATATTTAGTAAAAAGGGGAAACTGAGTCCCAATTTTATTGGGCCCTATGAGATCACTGAGAGAGTTGGACCTCTGGCATATAAACTGGCATTACCCTTTAAGTTACAGTAGATTCAAGATGTATTTTATGTTTCTATGCTCAAAAGGTATAAATCAAATCCTTCACATGTGATAACGATGTCAGAGATCGAAGTGCAACTTGACTTAAGTTATGAAAATGAACCAGTTCAAATTTTAGCTTGAGAGGCAAAACAATTGTAGAATAAATCCATACCATTAGTTAAGGTGTTATGGAAGCATCACAATATAGACGAGGCTACTTGGGAGCCAAAAGAGTTTATGAAAGCCTAATATCCGTAGCTATTTGCTTAAGGTAATTTGAAGGATGAAATTTATTTAAGAGGAGAAAAACTATATTGCCCATGACCTAGAGCTTCATGAATAGTGCTATAAGGTCTGAGAAGTGTGCTGAGGTTTTTGGGCCACTTGCATGTGGATCGAGGTAGTGGCATTGGTTGTGAAACTTCAAGGGGCTGTAAAATGATGAAAAGGGCAAAATTTAAAAATTTTGTAGAACCAATAATTCATTCTAAGCAATAA
>CANXYI010474651.1:0-10661 GCA_948208565.1 Hura crepitans
CACACTTGAAATTGCACAACACATAAAAGTGTATGCATATTTCATCAAATATACTTACAAAGTGATTATTCAGCTTCCCAAGAGGTACCTCAAACCTTCTCTTTTCCCTTTGCTTGGCTATCCTCCACTTTTTCTAAGAAACATAAAAGAAATTTAATTATAAAAATTCAAAGAAAATTTTACACTACACGAAATTCGAAAATAACACCCGAACCATTAAACTAAGCATGCCTAGTTACCTAGAAAAATGTTAGGATTCCAATTTAGGGTTTACCTTAATTTAGGTGTTAGAAACCCTAAATCTCTTAACTCTTTTTTTCCTCTAATTCACCTTCTTCTTGTAAAACTAACACTAAATTAGAGCTCTAGATGTGGAGAGGATTGATTTTAATATATAAAGTGGAGCCTAGGGTAGAGAAATAATGGAAAATGAAGAATAAAGGGATAGAAGGATAGTGAGGTGGTGTTAGCCACAAATTGGGGTGGTGGAATTTGGCTTTTTTTTTTTTTTTACCTCATGAAATGTACCCATATAAGCCCACCTTTTATATTAAGACCACTAATGGCCACGTATTAGCCATATGGCAATTCAACGGCTATGATTAATTCTATTTATGCTTAAAGCTCTAAAAATGTGATTTTCAATTTTAATGCCTCTAAAAATTCCTCCCTAAGTACCAAAAATTCTAAAATATCCCAATTTAGAAACCCCTAAAATTTCATACCCAAAAACCAATTGAAACTCAGTTAATTAATTGATCATATTTTTTATAACTTCAAATAAAATGCTTATCAATGTTAGAAAATTCTAATTTTAGCACTATTGGACTATTTAAAATTTTTGACATTCAGGTTCTACTATTTTCGGGTCGTTTTGAGCATATCTAGAATATTTTATCATTCGGCTTAAACTAATTCACTATTCATTTGACACAAGTGTAAAATTTTTAGTTGATTCAATGGTCACTCTAATAACTTTATTTTCATATCTCATTTCACATACCATTGTTTTATGATTAATACTTCCTCTTAGTTGCCTTAGTGTGACTCGGTTCTCGAAAAATACTATTCATGCCTTAAGAAGTACTATTCACAAAATCAAGATTTTTGAGCATTACAAGTTTGGCATGCCAAATAAGGGACCCTATAAATATGTATCATTTGTAGCCATGACTACCATCATTTAATTTATAGCACCAAAGGGTTAGGTGCTAGCACCACTTTTGTGCCTTCGGGTACCATTGTTTGTGCTAAGTAATAGCAGCATTAGGATACAATTGATATGATATCTTCACATCAATCCTTTATCCAACATGGATGAGTTCGAAGAAGAAATGGGTGCTTTTAAAGAATTTCAATTACACATCTGTATAAGCATAATGTGAAATTTGCAATTACACATCTGTATAAGCATAAATTCATGAAAGGCATGTTATTCGAAAATGATGCTACTGATGGTAACATAGTAACTGTGATTATAAGGTAGGTAAATTATACAAAGACTATGTGGTTAGAAGTCATGCATGATAGAATATATACATTTGGTTTTGGCATGAAACAAGGCAATGCTTATGCTATATTGATAATGACATCAATGTATGCATATGCATTTATTATGGTTTTCCTATGTAATCTCCTTAGGGATTGTAGCTTATATAACTAAATATAATTTTCTATGTTAGGAGTACCTACTGAGAATTACATTATTAGTGTATTGATTTATATGTGCATGTTTTATAGCTGAGACTACTGAAAAGATAGATAACCCTAAGTGTCCGCATCAAAAGACTTTCCTTTTATATGTAGTAAATAGTGCAAATCACGAAAACTCATTCATAAGTTATGGATTTGCTATTTTCATGATAAGTGATGTATGTAAATATAAAGTGTAATATTTGTTAAAGGATGTATGTAAAAAGTTGGCATGTATAACTAAAATAACTATATTGTATAAATGGGATGAATATCTAGTGTATATATGTAACCTTAGCATGTATACTAATAGTAAGTAGGAATGATCCTAATATAGATGCATGCTTGAAAAAGGTATTGTGAACCTATTTTATGAATGCTTATAAATAGTTAAGTGTAAATATGGATAATGAGTTGAGTATGTATATGAATCTTGATTTAAGTGTGCTTGTGGATGAGAAGTTTAATTGACATATATTTGAATATTGAAGTGTTCTTCAATAGGTCTAAAAGTTTCAGTTTTTAACCTAGATAACCTTTATGCTATATTGAATTTTTAATAGATTTCAAAGATTTGTAATCCTAAGTATTTTCTAAAATTTGGTTTTAAATATAAATGAATTTTTATAATACCAACTTTGGACTTATTTCCATTCTAACATGTTTTCATTTGTATGCTAATATGCATAATCTACATGTGTGATGTAATATGATACTCATGTACTTGATTCTTATTAAAATAGTATGGGTGTTACAAATATAATAAATGTCTATAAGTTATCAAATGCATATTATCTCACTTTATAAGCATAATCTATTAATGTTACCTTTAGAGGAAGTAAGTGAAGGTAAGAGCATGCATATATATCATATGGATATAATGATATAGCAATGAATAAAAAACTGATTTGATTATGCTTTATATGAACTATGTTTGTGTATATGATTTGTTAGTGGTATTCAAAGATAGCTTATGTATCACTAAGCAAGTTTGCTTGGTGTGTTAGTTATTTCCATGCATAAGTTTGTGATGGCATCAATAGAGAAAGCTTTGCAAGTGGGTTTGGTTAAAGCTAATCTTGGAGCATGTTTAGCAGAGCATCATGTTTTCATGTATTTCATGTTTTCATTAAATTACTTTTTTTTAATATAGGTTTCTTGAAGTTTTTCATTATTGAAGGTTGTAAGGCCATTTTCTTTTTAGCTTGTTAAGTGACTATTATTTATTTTTGGATTAGGCTTAATTTTGAAAGCCTTATTATTATATTTCTGGTATCTTATGGTTTATGAAATTGTGATAAAGTGATAATACATGTTTTGTCAAGTTATTATGGATGATAGTTGTGAGACAAGTATGATCTTGTCAATGTATATGTTAAATGTATGAAAGTTATATAAGTGTATATGAGCATATAATATATTCGATGACTATGACACATAATATGACACACTTATATATGGTATCTTAGGATGTTTGATGGAGGGGCATCCTATTTTGTGGTATGAAAGCCCAATTTAGGTGATTCTAGCTTGTGAATCTTAAGTCTATTACCTATGTGTTTATAATTATGTGAAAATTTTGCATAATCATTTGCATTGCATCCATATTAGTTGTGAACCACTTATGGAAATTGCCTTTATTGATTATAGGTGAAAGACCGAGAAGTCTTTAATTCTACTAGTTGTCTCACTAACTCTAATGTTATAAGTTGAGCCTATTTTGACGCTGGTTATATTTAGAAGCTTCTCTGGGGAATATGTTTTCAACATATTTAAGAAGTCTCAAGACCTCCTAATATTCAAAGATAGTCATTTGTCACTACCTAAGATTGAGGAACTCCTAACATCTAGCTTCTCTGTAAGTTTTACTATTGTACCTCTTTTAAAACTCCATCTAGAAAAATTCCCAAGTTATCACCTTAGCTAGTTTGCCTCAAGTCATAGTACCAATTGTAAGCTTTTTGTTAAGGAGGGACGTGGCATAAATCATTTATTCAAAGATCCTGAACATTTTCTTGAACTAGTATTTTATAGTTGCTAAGTTTTCATCCTTAAGCCCTTTAGAGGTACCTCGACCATAGGCTTGGGTCAGACTGGAATAGGCCTCCAAAGGGTATGTTCCAAATTTAACAAATGGATGGGAGCTCGAGTCTTCATAAGGCTATTTACCTTATGGTGACTATGAGTTACCACTCGAGTGGTTAGTTTAGGAAGTAAACAAAAGAGATTATGGATTCAGGAATTCTGTCTTATTAATGCCTACCATATAATACTAATTTTTATCTCTATGGTTTTAATTTTTTTCAAATCCTTAAAGCACCCTAGGGTCTGATGTCCCATCAAATTTGCTCATGTTTGGCATACGAAACTTGTAGGGTAAGTGGTCACCAGACTCAAGGGAAATATCACTTAAAAGAACTCTTATAGTTCAATCACCTTGAATCCTTAATTAATTCCCATTTAATAACTTGCGTGTACAATTCATTAAAGGTATCTAGCCACACATTAAGACTACCTAGGTGTTAAAAAGTCAAGTGATTTGACTTAAACCCTTCCATATATAGTTACCACGTAATTACTTTTTCACCACTCCTTATCTCATTTAGTTTTGAGTATGGACTTATGTTAATATAATGCTTAATTAAGTATGGCCAAAGATTTTTCAATAAAGATATATTAGAACTATGAGATAAACTTGCCACTATAATTTGGGGTAGTGAATCCTTTATTGATCGCTCAACTACCCTTAAATATCTCATGTTGTACCTAACCTCCTAGGTATGTATACTTCGTGGCAAAGTAAAAGCACTAGAGTAAAAGAATGGCACTTGATGCTTAAGATAACCTTGGTGATCTCAAGTTTGAAGATACTTGCATCACTAATATGATGAGATGCATTCACTGACATAAATTTTGTGTCTATGTGAAGATCTCATGTTAGGCCTCCTATATACTTACTTCTCAAACAAGCATCCGCATGTTAACCTTAAGCATTAGCATACCTACAACTTGTGAGAACTATTACCTGACCTAGTTAAAGAGTATAACATGTTCTAGTCTATTTACATTAACAATGTTCCTTCTTGCTAATACTATGACTAGGGATAATTTTGGTATTACACATTTGCATGCAATATGAATCTCACATTATGAACTCTTTATGATTTCCTCTACACTGTGAAGTTATACCAAGAACTTTATTACAAAGTTTAAGATTACTATCAAACAAATGAATTAACATAAGCACTAAGTAATAAAGAATTCCTTTTTATTATGAAAATTTAATGTACATAAAATTTCACTATTATAATCTACTTTAGGGCATACAATTAACAAACACCCACTTATGCTAGAGCCAATCTCCTACATTTTTAATACCTATATTATTTACATATAGATCGAACTTATTTTTTGAAAGTGCCTTAGCGAGAGGATCAATAATATTCTGATCTATGAGGACCCTCTAAATCTTTACATCTTGTCTACTAACTATCTCATAGATTAGAGGGTAGCACCTGAAGACATGCTTGGGTCACTAATGAGACCATGGTTCCTCTACCTATGTAATGGCTCCATTGTTGTCACAATATAGTGATATTAGGTTAACAATAAAAGGTACCACTCCAAGTTTAGTAATGAACTTCTTGATAGATATTGCTTCCTTAGCTACATAGAAAGCTGCAAGTACTCCACTTTGGTAGTTGAGTCTGCAGTTGTTTCTTGTTTGGAACTCTTCCAACTAACTACATCTCCTATAAAAATGAACAAATAACTTGATTAAGATTTGCAATTGTATTTATCAAACTAGAAGCTAACATTATTACACCTATTTACTTGCAAATCCCTTTCATCATATATTGAGGATACATCCTTAGTCCTTTTCAAGTACTTAAGGATGTTCTTTATAGTCACCCATTATTCTTCTCCATAATCGGATTGGGATATGCTCATGACACTTAAAGCAAATGCAACATCAATTCATGTGTATATATAGCTTACATGATAGAGCTTATAGCTGATGCATATGGGATCTTACTCAAGCTTTCTCTCTCCTTTCATGTCTAAGGACATATAGACCTAGAAAGAATTTTCCCTATACCATAGGAATGAATCATTTCTTAGAGAGATCCACATAAAATCTCTTTATCACTTTGTCTAGATATGTAGACTATGGAAGACCTATTAACCTCGTAGTTCAATCTTTATAGCTCTTTATCCCTAATATATAGGTTGCTTCACTAAGGACTTTCATGGAGAATTTCTTTGACAACTAGATTTTGACTAATTGAAGAATTGAGACATCATTTCCCATGAGCAATATGTGATCAACATATGGCACTAAGAAAATGATAGTACTCTTACTAACTTTTTTTGTACACATAAGGTTTATCCTGGTTTTGTGAGAAACTAAACTCTTTGATTATCATATCCAATCAAATGTTCTAGCTCCTAGATGCTTGCTTCTATCCTTAGATGGATTTTTAAGGCTTGTATACCTTGCTATTGTCACTAGATGTGAATCCCTCAGGTTGTGTCATATACACTTCCTCTAATAGATTTCCATTGAAGAAGCTATCTTCACATCATAGTAAAAAGGCATTATTTATTACATTAGTGGTAATGCTAATTCATTTGTTTAATATAATCTTAAACTATTTAATAAAGTATCTAGTATCCTTTCACAATGCAAAGGAAATCATAAAGAGTTCATGATATGAGATTCCTATTACATGCAAATGTGAAATACCAAAACTATCCCTATTCATAGTATTAACAAGTTAAGATATTATTAATATGGATAGACTAGCATAGGTTATACTCTTTTAACTTGGTCAAACAATAGTTCTCACAAGCTATAAGCATGTGATGCTTAGAGTTAAAATGTGGATGCTTGTTTGAGAAACAATTCCAATTGAGGTCTAATATGAGATGTTCATGTAGATACATAATCTATGTTAATGAAACAAGCTTATCATATTAGTTGTGCAAGTATCTTTTAACTTAAGATCACTAAGGTTATTTTAATTGTCGAAAGCTATGCTTTAACTTTAGTGCTTTTACATCACTATGGTGTATTCATAGTTAGGTGTTTAGGCATAACTTAAGATACTTAAGGTAGTCAAATGATTAATAAAGGATTCACCACCTTGGATTTTATTAAAGAGTTTGTCTCATTGTCCTAATATGACTTTATTCTGAGAAACTTTGGCCAAAGTGAAATGCAACTGTGAATAGGACTCAAAAGATTATTTTGGAAATAAGGATACAAATATTAGAACTAATATGTTTAAGGTTTAACTAGACATACTTAATTAAGCTTTGAGTTGACACAAGTCTATACTCTACCCTAAATGAGATAAAGTATGGTGAAAAGATGAATTGCATGGTAACTGGATATGAAAGAGTTAAGTCAAACCACTTGACTTATTGATATTTAGGTAGTCTTTATGTATGGCTAGATACCTCTCAAGAGTTGTACATAAGTGAATTATTAATTAGGAATTGATTGTGGGCTCAATTGGATTGAATAATAAGAGTCCCAGTTTGACTAAGATTGTGAATCACTATGTAATGCCAACATGCTTCGAAAACCCATAAGATCATACACAAAAGGAATTTGAGAAAATTCAAAAGAGTTTTGAATGGTTTAATGATATGAGATATTATTAAAAGATGAGTTAAAGAAAGAAGGAATAATTAGGCTTAGAGCCTAATTAATATATAAGGTCCAAAATTAAGGTTTCTGAAAACTGGACCTTATTGAGCCTAAATGGTAGGTCTAATTTTATAGACATTTTAAATGTTAAAAGGGCCTAAAATTATACCATAAGCTAATCAAAATTAGGGCCTTGATGAGCCTTAAAAGAATTAACCTAGAATATATATAGAAGTATGTGTATAGGTGTAGTATAAGGCTATGCACATAGGACTGTGAGGGGCCCCAATCTGTGGGCTCCTCTATTTTATACTTAAAATCTAACCTAAAAAGGTTTTCAATAGAGTATAAAGACACCCTTATTGATAAACCACTAATAGAGCCATCATCTTTACAAGAGCAGGCATAAAACTCTCCCTACATACAGATTCTTTCTTCTTTCTTCATTCTCATGAATTGCTTAGTAACCCCTAACAATTCATGTAGTCTTTTTTCCTCAACTTCTTGTATGGATACCTTGGAGGTCCCAAAGTGGATCACTATGATTTGCAACAACCTAATGAGAAGAGCAAAAGAAAATGATTTGTAGTTTAGTTAATAACAATAAATAATCTAAACATTGCAAATTTATTTGTTGTTAACGTATTTTAAATCTTTTGGATCTATTATCGTCGTATGGTTCTCTCAAAAATTTTTAAAATTCTTCTATGCACATCTTGAGGAAACCAACATAACTCTTACATTTGTTGTTATTAGGCCATATACATTTGAATGTGTTAGCTTTAATAAACCTTTTACATGTTCACCCTTTCCACTAAAAAGGTGTTTTTTTCATCTTGCCCATTAAACAAGATTCGCATATTCCAAATCATTTGTAAACAAATGAACCTAAGTCATTTGGCTTGTGTAACCTATTCATATGCTTCTCATTGATATGACAAAGTCAAAATGCCATAAGAAAAATGGTTTTAAGCTATCAGCTCTTTGTTTCTTGGTAGTCTCTTGGTATCTTTTTCATTATCAAGAATATGTATTCCACTAATAATTGATATAGAACAATAAAGTATATTATTCTTATAAATTGAGCAACCTTTGCTCTTATCAATGGAAATCTCAAAATCTTGTTCAGTAAGACAAAATATAGAAATAATATTCTTGTTTAAAGAAGTAATATAATAATAATTATATAGTTTCAATACTAATCTAGAAGGCAAACATAAATGATATGTCTCTACAACTAATGCAACAACTCTTGCTCCATTTACCACATAGGTCCACATTGCTCTTATTCAACCTTTTACTACTCTTTTGGTCCCTGTAAATCAAAAGCCAAATAAGCACTACAATCAATATCCAATACCCATGTGTAATTATCAAAAGCAATAGTAGTATTTATCTCAATAACATAACTACCTGAAGTAGATGCATCACCATGCTTCTCTTTTTTTTTGTGAGACTCAAAGTAAGCCTCACAATTTCCCTTTTAATGTTCGGTGTTACCGTAATAGAAGCAAGTCCCCTTGGAGCCAGTCTCTTTGGCAGCAGCAGTAGACTTTTTGTCTTTACTCTTTTTCACCCCACCTTAAGCCTTGGTTATGTTTTTTTTTCTTCTTTCTTTTTTTCCCTTTAGAAGAAGTAGAATCAACAACCTTAACTTCTTTGGAATTCTTTTTCATAGCATCCTCAATAGTCTTGAGCATGTTCACCAGCTCAGGGATCATTGTCTAGATCTTATTCATTTGATAGTTAATCACAAACTATATATAGCTATCAGGTAATGATTGCAAAACTAAGTCAACACTTACCTCATAATCCATAATAAAGCCCAAAGTAGCAAGCCTCTTAATAAACCCATTCATTTTTAGCACGTGTTGAATGGCAAAAGTCCCTTACACAATATTGATCTCACATCTTAAGAATTTATTCATAATAAATCACTATATAACTCTATATCAATAGACAACACATGCATTCTTAGAGGTATACTAAAATATCTTTCAACCAAAACTTCACACTCACACATACTTACACATTTCATAACTCATAACCACTATTCTATAGTGTTATCTATTCATAGAGCATACTATATCATATACTTACTCTATAAATAACACTTTTCATGTCATGGCCCAAGCCACCTGCTTACAAATATTGTCTACTTTAGGCCACTGCCCTCATGGTTTTGTTCTTAGGCAAAGGGTGCAACACGAGGATTTCCCAAGAGGTTACCTATCTTAGTACTACTCTCACTTAAACACATTTAACTTTAAAGTTTTGACGGGATCCAAACCCTTTTACCCAAAATGCATCTGCAAGGGAGAGGTATCCATACCCTTATAAGGCATGCTTCATTCTCCTCCCTAACCAATATGGGATCATACTTCCTCCCCCACTTAGGGCCCAACGTCTTTGTAGGGCACACTGGCATACCGATTTGGGCCTTAGCTCTAATACCAACTATCATAGCCTAAGCCAACCGTTTACATATATTGTTCACTTTGGGCCACTGTCCTCATGATTTTGTTCTTGGGCAAAAGGTGTAACATAAGGACTTCCTAAGAGGTCACTGATCTTAGTACTACTCTCACGCAAACACATTTAACTTCAAAGTTCTAATGGGATCCGAACCCTTTTATCCAAAACACATCTATAAGGGAAAGGTATCCATACTTTTATAAGGTGTGCTTCATTCTCATCTCCAACTAATGTTGGATCATACTTCTTATTATCCAAAAGCGTGCTAACTAAGGGTACTAAGGTCTTACTTATAAGGCCTTTTACCATTTTCCCTTCATTTTGATGTGGGATATGTTGTCTACCCAACTTAAGTATGGCCACCCCACTTTAGGACATGAGCATCCTCGCTCGTCACACTCGTACTGGGGAAGGTCAGGTAACGACCTATCCCACCTAGTTAGCATGGCCTCTGTGTAAGGATGACATGCACAAATCGAAGTATGATCCCACATCAGTTAGGGAGGAGAATGAAGCACGCCTTATAAGGGTGTGGATACCTCTCCCTTGCAGATGCATTTTGGGTAATAAGGGATTAGATCCCATCAGAACTTTGAAGTTAAATATGTTTGGATGAGAGTAATACTAAGATGGATGACCACTTAGAAAGTCCTTGTGTTGCACTCTTTGCCCAAGGGATAAAGCTGTGATGTGACCAGGCAACCCGGGCCAAAACGAACAATATTAACTAGGCAAGATAGGCATTACAATTGGTATAAGAGCCGAGGCCCGGATTGGTGTTCCAGTAAGCTCTATGGGGATGTTAGGCACCAAGTGGTAGAGAAAGTATGATCCCACA
>CANXYI010474692.1:0-11069 GCA_948208565.1 Hura crepitans
ATCTTTTATATTAAACCCATGGCGGCCCAGATCATGCCACATGTCAATCTGATAGTTTGTATTAATCCAATTTTTATTTTATGCTTCAAAAATTCAAATAAATTGTTTAAGGGCTATAAAATTCTTGCTTTTAGTGCCAAAAATTCCTAAAAGTCCCAATTAAGGGACCTCTAAAATCTCGGGTCAAAATTTCAAAGGGAACTTGTTTAACTATTCACTTGCATAATTAAGAAATTTCGATTAAATGTCAATCAACCTTAGAAAATTCTAATTCATTCTCTATTGAATTATTTAGAATTTTTGAAATTCAAAGTATGCTATTTTTAGTTCCATCTAGGCATATCTTGAGACTCTTTTGGCACAATAGCAACTAAGTTCACTATTCACTAGATTTTACCATAAAATAATTTATTGGTTCTGCTAAAAGTATTAATTATTTCATTTTCATCATTTTTTTGACTATCAAAGTTTTATGACTAGTATTCCCCCTTGGTCAACTCGTAGTGTCCCGGATACTTAAAAAATACTATTAATGCCTTGGAATGCAACATTCATGAAACTGGGATTCTCGAGTATTACAGCTGCACCCACTTTAAGTAAATGGATGTGCAGTGGCCTTCTTGAACCTACATTGTGGCTATACCCATGTTAAGTAAATGACAACATAGTATACTAATAGTAGCTCTAATTCCCTAGTTGATCGGTTAACCTATCTAGTTAAGTTGTCTAACTTTCATGGGTTATATTATGTTTCATATACAAGTCCTAACTTCACTTTCAAATTCACTTTATAGTTATGCAAATATTGTGTATATCAACATATCCAATTCTCAATACTCATTTTACATATTTCAAAATACAGTGTGCTTATATCACATTCATTCTCATGCTAACTTTGTTCTTGCATAGTTTCATTTTCTTAGATTTGGATTTCTTTAACCGTATCCTATTTGATAACTTTCCAATTTAATATTCCATTAGGACATAATGTGCTTACAAGCATAATCTTTCATATTTGTGATATTTATAGTTCAAATATACAATTATTATTTATTTGACCTTACTATTTAATTATATAGACCATATTACATTTCAAGATTATCTTATACACAATTCTATTTATACTCATTTACTCATACACTTCCATTTAATATTAGATTGCTTAAATTCAAGGCTACTTTATATCCTATTCTATGTCACTTTTAGCCTGGCGTAGAAACATTAACCAATCATGTTATTATTGTTTTTTTAATTTTTAATTATTTCTAAATGCTATCATGTTTTATAAAACTAAATCAATTACTTATTTTAATATTTTGACATTTATTTATTATTTTCTTATTGGTGTATGTTTTGACCTCCTTTAAAATATGGGGTTCCATATTCATTCTCTTATAGTTAATTTTTTTAAAAAATATTTTATGTCTAATGATCTAGTTCCAATTGCATATTTAAATCATTCCATTAATCACTTACTTTTTTGCTACATTTATTCCTTATTTTCTATTACTTGTATAAGTTAGTCAACCCAATATTCCTCTCTAAAATTTTATCTTTTTCATTTTAATACATTTAGACTAATCAAATTTAGCCTAATTCTTATCCTATTTCATCAATTTAATAATTTGACTTCCTAACATAGAATTCACATATTTACATAAACACATAAACATAACAATTCACAAGTATGTGAATACACATACCTCACAACCTTAAATCCATTTAAGCTTTCTTTTCTCATCTTCAAGCTCATCTTATCACCATTCCTTCTCATCCTCCACAAATTCCATCATGGATTTGCTCACATAAAATCATCAAAAATATTATTACATGCCAAGCTTTATCAAAAAATTCTATAAATCTATCATACCCTTCACATAATCTCATAAAAATTACTAGGTTTGGGATCAACTTAACCACTTTGGTGTCATAAAAGCACCTATCTACCATCTCCTTTTATCTTCTAAAATCTATCTCTTTCTTATCAAGTTAAAGGCCTAAGGTGTTAGGCTAAAAAAGTGTCTATTTTTTATGTATTATTTAATGATTATTCCATAAAATTAGGGCGTGAAAATGGTGGAGAAAGGGGGAGGACAAATTTCACCCATGAAGGGGTTAAGAGAACTAGTTTTGGCTAAAACAAAAGGAATAAAATGCATTAATTTCACTTATATAGGTGGATCTAATGGCTAGGATTTAAAGAGGAAGATAACACATGGATGGCTAGATATTTTCCATGTGTATATTCTTTAAAAATATCATTTAATAATTTAAAACCTCATTAATCCCTTATTTCCACATGGATGGCTATGATTTATCATGTTACTATTTTAACTAATGGCTAAAAATGGTCACTACACAAAATGTCCACCATATTTTCTTTAATATATATATTTAATTGAATTTAATTCCCTAATCTTTTTCTTTAATAGCTTCCTTGCTCCGAAAATTCCAATGCTATGATTTTTAGATTCCTTAGAATTTTTTACAATCAAAATGTGTCACTTTCAGAAATTTTTTTAGCACATTTTTAAATTATTCCATTTAGCACTAAATGGTTCTCTATTCACATTACACTATAAGTCTAGGTTTTTCTTTTTAATTTTTAACCTCTTATATGACTTCAAATGGTCCTCAAATTTCATCACAATGCGTCTTACAAAATAATGAATTTTTAGTTAGATTAACTCCATTTGACTTGAGAACACTATTCATAGCCTAGTTGGCATTATTCAGTAAGGCCCACTCTCGAACCTTATTTTTGCATCATTACCATGCCATATGACACTTCTTTGTTAATTCTATGTTTCTCTCTCCTCTTTTTGACCATGAATAGTGGATTTCCCATTTTGCCTTTAGCTTTTCATCAAAATTACCATTTTACCCTTTAGTACTTTTTCGCTCCGTAGTTCATGCCAACGAACTCTACTTCATCTATGTATCCATTTCATTTCCCACTTTTTCTTTTAATTCCCATTCTATCCTTGTGAAAAACTAGACCAAAAGTCTAGGCATGATAGTTGTATATATGAGTGCTTTAGGTCTAAGATCATAAATCCCATAAATAATACAATATAAAGGCTTATTGTCTGTTCTTTGTCTTATAGATAAAAAATGTGTACATCTACACAACAAGGTGATGAGGAAGTTGAGAGCCATGCTCTGACTATAATTAGACAAGAGGCCGCTAAGGCTGAGGTAGTAACTCCTAGTAATGCTAGGCATGCAACTTAAGTAGTAAAGCATAACTAGCTCTTCCCTAACAGATGGTAAAGTTGTTGAGACAAGCTATGGCTACTGCTATTTTACCTCTTCCACTAATGTAGCCATTGCCAGCACCATAGGCTCTTTAAAAGACATACTTAGAGAGTATCAAAAATTTGGAGTTAAAGATTTCATGGGTTAGAGTTTGGAAGATTTAATCAAGTTAGAGTATTATTTTAAGAGAATAGTTAGAATTTTATAACATATAAGGTGTACACCTGAGGAAAACTTGATATATGCCATCTCTTTGCTATAAGAGAAAGCTTTAAAATGGTGGGATGCTTTCATAGAACACATTGTAGCTAAGAGTTTGACCAAGGATTTTTTCCTTAAAAAGTTTAAGGAGATATATGTGATAGAGAACTAACCCTAAATAGCCACCAAAAATTCCATTAATGAGTTAAAAATTGGTTCTTAAAGGGTTGGAAGGACATAGGCAAGCCTAGAGTTCAAGAAAATTCAAGAAATTCTAAGTACACTTAAGGAAAGGGCTAAAAATTCAAGTCGTTGTGTAAGTGGCTTTCCTCTCTTTTTATTTTATTTCCTTGAGCATTTCATCATTCTAAGGATAGCATTTCATCATTCTAAGGATGTATATATTCTTCGATTTTCATTAAGAGGTCAGAGGAAATTTCTTAGATTTTTCTAAGGCATGATTGTGTGTATGAAGGCCAAAGTGGAGTTGATGTTTAACAAGGAAAATAAGGGTGTTAAAGTGTCAGCAAGACTTTATTTCATATGTAGGTATGTGAATTTAATGTATTTGAGGCATGCCATGTTTATTTCATGTATAATTTATATGGAAATAGTGTATGGAATTAGTGGTTAAGGTGGTTAGTGTGTGTGTAATAGTGAATTGAGCTTATCTTAATGTTATTCCCATATGAATTGAGTGATTTGTGGGATGATTTGGTGGAAGGAATGGTGACAAGGGTATGGACTCACTTTGGCCTAGAAGGTGTATATGTGTGTGGGGTATATTATGGCATGTGTACGTAAAGTTTATTATGAGCAATGATGTGTATGTTATGAGATTTAATGGTTTGTATATATGTATAGTGAGAAAGGGCACGGTAATGGATTGTACCATGAATGGCCAAGAGGTATCTTAGGGTGCCTTAGATTGCAAGTTATGTGTATGGCATGGTGGCATGGTGTAAGTGATAGGAAATTATAGGTTAGGCATGACATTAGATGTATATGTGGTGAATTTGATGAAAATGTGCATGTAAGTGTGCATCATGGCATGGCTGAGGCATGTATGGTGTACGTTATGGCATGGTATGCATGGTATGTCATATGTGTAAGCATGTAAGAGTTAGGACTTTGGTATATGACATATTTTTGTGATGAGCTATGGAATTGTGCATGTGTGTGACCTTAAATTAGTGGTGGCCAAGAGGTATGTTATGGTTGACATGTATGTGAGTATGTGTGACATAATGTATGACATGTAGAATTGGTATGGCTTGATGAACATATATTGTGTGACATTAGGATGGCATGAAATGGGCTTAAATGTGTGAGTAAGTATGGTAAGTTAATGGTTTAGTATAGGTAAAGGAATGGTGTTCATAATTAAGCTAAGAAATGGGTTAAAAATGGCCTATAATTAAACTTGTAATGGTATGAAATAGGGACATCTTGTGTGCATGGTTTTAAATAGAATTTGAGGTCACTTTTGAGGCCATTTAGATTGTATGAAATGACATGATTTTGGATCCATAATGGCATGCTGAGATGGTTTGCAGTGGCATGGAAAAATACATAGAAAATGGTGACTATAAACCTATAATTGTGTACGAGAAAATTCAAAGTGACTTATAAATATCCTAAGAAAAATGCCTAACTAATCTTGGATTGGAAATAGCCTATAAATTAACTTAATTGGACTTAGAATAATAGTATAGAATAAACTTAAGGAATTGTCTAGGAAATTGTCTAAAAATTAGCTTAAAAAACATAATTATAACTATCAACTAGGACCAAAATAGACCTGTAACTATTTGGGTCAAAATTTAGCTATTGAATTAAATTCATAACTTGTTTTTTATTTAATTTTAAATATTATAAAATGATGATCAATAAGTAAATAGACATAAAATAAAGACATATGGCCCATTAGTTAGACACTCACTAGATGGGTTGACCGGTCAATTAAGGATTAGCAATGGCTAAGTGTTCGGATATTAGGAGGTCTACAAACTGATCCTTACTATCTATTGTAGATGTATGATGATGATTATTTGGATATTGAGAGGTTTACAGACTGATCCCTACTATCCATTGGAGTTATTTGCTATTGATTATTTGGATATTAAAAGGTCTATAGACTAATCCCTGCTATCCATAAACTAACTTACTATTGATTTTTTTTTTTTTGGATTTGGGAGGTCTATAGACTAATCCCTACTATCCCTTATCTAGTATTAGGTGGTTCAAGTGAACTGATCCCTATTATCAGACTAGGTCAGTGCAACAATCAAGGGCTAGAATGTAGGCCACTGCACAACTTTCAGTTCCTTCTTGGTCTAGTGCCTTTAAGTGTAGTCTATCTAATCAACCCTTTTAAATTAAACTAAATTAAAATATAGATGAATTTTGACATGAATCTCATAATAAATAAATTGACTAAAAATACCATAGTGGAATAATTGTAATTAAATGAACTAGGAGACTTAGCACTGGAATTAATGTCACTTGTATAAATTGATTGCCTACATTGCATTCATACACTGATAACTTGTGGCTATATCTAAGTGTTTGCATGTGACATGTTTTTAATACATTAAATTCACCACTAAGTTTTATACTTAGTGTACCAATATTTTGGTACGCAGGTTACAGAGATAAGTAATCTAGTCTCAAGGATTATGCAGTGTAGTAGCACAGATTGTGAAGGGTATATTGAATTTTTTTTTAATGTTTAGTAGGCACTCATGTAAATATTGTAGGTTATGGGTTTAGCATGCTTAGAAGCTGCTATTGTCTATATATAAGTGTTGATGTGATGTATATAAATAGGCAATTTATCTGAATGTTTTATTTGAGTGGTTTTTGATGATTTTAGGCCTAAGGCCTTATGTGATGTGTGAGTGTATGTTGATGTGTGGTGATGTTATTGAGTGCACCAGAAGGGTCCAGAATGAGATAGATTGATAATAATGATATTAAAAGTGCTTTTACAGGCGGTAAAAATTTTAGAATGTCACTCGAGTAGCCGTTGTGCTGCCTAATTTTTTGTAAACATGTAAGAGGTCTGTTAAATGGTTTTCTGGGTCTATTATACCTCATATAAGTATAATTAAGGGATAAATAGAGAAGTTAAACAATATTGGATCAAATATTAAATAATCTATAAGTGTTAAAGAGTAAAGATCGGGAGCAATTTTAGGATGGGTGACTTGGTGGGAAGTGCATTGCCTATTGGGTCTTTAGGAATCTAGTAGGGGTGACATATAAGGTGTGTTTTAGATGTGGTTCCTAAGGTCACTTTGCTAGAGATTACTCGAAAAAGCCTATAGTTTCTACCCCAAATACAAGGATCATTGCCTACTTTCACCTGAGGTTAAAAAGGAGACAAGGGAAAAAGAGAAGGCTGAGATGGTAGGCCAAGTGGTAGCCAAAGAACTAGATCAAATAGCAAAGTTGAGCTTAAAGCACTTGCTATACAGTATGACATCTGAGTGGGAGAAGAGGCTGATGAACTAGAAGTTATTACCAGTACTTTTCATCTCTTTAATTTACATTCATTAACTTTATAGATCCAGGTTCCATAAATTCATATATATACACTTCATAGGCATAAGGTCGAGGGTTAGTATCATAGTTGCTTGACTTGGATATCATGGTTAGCAACCCGATAAGTCAGCATGTTTTAGTAAATAATGTACGCAAAGAATTTCCCCTGTCAAAATAAAGAATTGAGTTTTTAGCTAATCTTATTGAATTGCATTTCAATTAGTTCGACTTGATTTTGGGCATAGATTGGTTGTCCAAGTATTAAGCAGTGCTAGATTATAGAAAGAAGTGGATTTCTCTAAAGGCAAAGGATGGATCAAATGTTACAGTTGTAGGTGAGAAGACAAGTTTTCTATCTAATGTCATATCAGTAGTTATCTCCAAGAGGATGATAAAGAATGGTTGTTAGGCTTACTTGGCCCATGTGATTGACACCAGAAAGGATGAGCCAAATGCTAGTCAGATACTAGTAGTGTCAAAGTTTATTGATGTGTTCCTAAAAGAGCTACCTAGTTTACAACCAAAATGGGATCTTGAGTTTGGGATTAATGATCTACCTAGCACTGCACTTGTATTTGTAGCTCCACATAGGATAGCTCCTGTAGAGTAATAGGAGTTAAAAGTATAATTGCAAGAGCTATCAAACAAAGGGTTCATTAGACAAAGTGTATCACCATAGGGAGCACTAGTTTTATTTGTGAAAAAGAATGATGCTTCACATATTTACATAGACTACTATGACATCTAGAAATTTTGAGATGTGAATAGTGCATCTCAAAGTTGAGAGTAAACAACTTTGAGAGATGATCAAGGCTGGGGTTAAAATTTGGTAATTAAATAAGATTACTTGGGTAGTTAACAAGTTATAGGAAGTAAAGATGTGAATAGTGTATGCTTGAGAAAAGTTAATTGTATTTTTTGAGGCTTAACATTGAGTTGATTGAACATAATGGTAGTAAATATTACAAAATCATTTTAGGTGAAATTTTGAAGGGAATGAAAGTTATTAAGGTGAATAACAAGGCAAGTAAAGTTTTCATAGTGGTGTTAATAAATAGTAACTTAGTTGAAGTTGAATGACAAAATATTTTGAAAGTACTCAAAAAAGATGAACAAAAAAATATTTTAAAAGTGCTCAAAATAATTTGAAAATAGCATAACCTGATGCTCAAATATTCTAAGTAAGCCAATAAAGCTGGATTTGGAATTTTCTTACAATAGGAAAAGACTTAATAGAATTAATTATTGACGTAATTTCTTAATTTAAATGGTTACCCTTAGAATTAAATTTCAATTTTCTCATGCCATTTAAATCACATATATTTTTTAATTATTGGCATAAGAAGGGAATTGAGATGACATTTCCAATTCATAGAATTAATTTTGAAAGAGATAAGTGTCAAGAATTAATGGTGGCCCTTGGATATGACACATACTCTTAATCTAGCTGGACACCCAATACCCATTTCGTAGATGAAACCCAAATAATAAGTGGCATGCTTATTGATATCCAAACTACTTTCTAAGAAAAACCTTTTTAAATTAAAAGTTTTCTTTAGTTAAAATATTATTTTCATGTTTAAGTTGTAAAAATGGTGAATAATAAAAAATATGCTTTATGATGCATACTAATGGGGTTATAATGTAACACCCTAATACCCAATCAATAGCTGGTTCTGATATAGAATGCTAGAAGTGATATCTCTCACCTGATCTAATTGCCAAATCTGAATGAAAGAAATCACACTAACTTATTTAACTTGCTATTATTAACTACAAACACCTACCTATAATCATATAATCTAGGGCCCATTATTTCACATATACATGAGTGCCAATCTAATGACTTTACACACCTATGTGCATGTGTTGCCATATTGAAACACATTAACCTATACTACTTTGCTTGAGGCTACAACTTATACTCCTATCTACTACCTACGCACTCGTAAAAGCCAGTATGCTGAACAATGATGCTCGGTAGTGTATTCAATGAAATATATGTGTAACATGCAAGCACACAAGTATGTATCATGAATATAATAATATTAACAATTTTTATCATTTTTATGTCGCATTATAAAATACTTATAAGTTATTAAGTTTGATATATACTTAACAATTCAAACATATATCCACACAGCATAAATAATATTTTCCCTTCCCTAATTAACTATATAAATTGAGTGCACAGTTCTCTTAATAATTTGTATTTCATATTCAATTAGCTTACTTTAGCTAATAATATTCTTGTCTAAATAAATATCATCTTCTCTTTACATCTATATTACATTCACATACTGACATATTACAATATGATCATTTCTTACATTAATTTACCTCACACTATGAAAATAATATGTTATTTATTTAACTTCTTGGTTTGGTTCTTTTGCTCTCTAACATTTCTTGAATAATCATCTTAATTTGCCACATTAATTTCCTTTAATGTATTAATCCTATCACCATAATTCTATGCACTTAATTGAGATTAAATAACTTTTATTATGTATATGAGTTAGTCATAAAATGTTCATTTTTTGATCATTAAAACATTTATTATTAATATCTACCATTATTAACTTATTAATTTAGGCAGCCCATATTTGAAAGATAAAACCTCACTCATGGACTGAGGGGATTAGGAGTGCACTGGTCTATATTTTTTACTTAATGACTGCTGCACCAACATAATGGGATATTAGTAATTGTGCGGTGGTCTTGATGAACCTCTATGTATAAGAATGCAATCATCACATTTTAAGATAATCATATGAGTATGTAGACTCTGTATGTAATTTTGTTATTTCCCTATTAGTCTTACTATTTATTAACTAGTGTATCTTATAGTCTAATTAAACTTACCCTATTACATTATGATACTTTTAAAACATGTTAGGTATGTTATAACTTAATCACAATCATTATTATTCACATTCATTTATGTCATTCTATTTTAGGCCCATACAAGAGAAACTACTCTTAAAGACACTGAATGGTGGGATCTAGACTATACAGTGGCTAACATTTTTTACCTCGATAGCAGCACCTACCCAATCCATCGAATAGCGGGATCAATTCATAAGAACCTAACAATACTAGAGTGATAGGGATCAATTCTGCTAGAAATCCTAACATCCGTAGGGATAGTAGGGATCAGCCCCATGGGACCTCCTAATATCGTAGTCAACATGTCATCTCATATGGATAACAAGGATTAGTCCCGTGGGACCTCCTAATATCCATAAACAAGGTGGGTAGTAGGGTTCAACCCATATATTCCTCCTAATACCTGAATATGCAAGGTTCACTAATAGAACCTTAATGGCTACACCCACTATCTAATATCATAGGCAATGGCCTTAGAGGACCAAAATCCCTAGCAACTACGAATTCCCTAGTTGACTCCTCAACCCATCTAGTGGGTGTCTAACTGATATGGGCCAAATCTTAATTACCAAATACATTATAAAGTTATAGGTCATTTCTATTGTTATGACACCATTTATGTATTACAGTTATGGGCACTTGTGCACTTGTGCACTTATGCACATTCCCCATTTACAGGTCACTTTATGAGTAAAACACTATTCATTTGGTCAACTTCGTAATTTCTATTCTCAAGTCATCCCCATGAAATTATCGATTCCATTCACATCAATAATTTTGCATGGTTGTTATTGTCATTTCCATATTTCCATGTCATTATTATTATCACATTTAATTACACTCTCACATTTAAAACATTCATGTGAACTCACCCATAACATGCTATACTTTCATATTAAAAATGATCATTTCCACACATTGTGTACACTTAATATACATGACCACCTTTTAACCTATACAAAACATATTTATCATCCCTTATTTTCTTTTCATTAATCATAAATAATATATTCTTAATTTTTATTTAATCAATGTCACTAAAATTATCTAACAAAAATTTTATATCTATTACCCTCAATGATTATTTTAATTATTCAATAATTTCCATTTAATTATCTTTAAGAATTACTTTAATATTTCATTTGTCACATATATATTTATTTACTTCCACTTTT
>CANXYI010474777.1:0-10988 GCA_948208565.1 Hura crepitans
TATATATATATATATATATATATATATATATATATATATAACATATTAGAATAATAAAGTCACAAAGAAATTTGTAATAAAAATTGGAATAATCAATTATGTGAATTCTAAATGGCTATTAATGTGCTAAAATAATTTGACTTTATTTCTTATTGTTCTGAGTAAATTATTTTATCGTTATTAATAAGGATTTATAATCTATTTCAATAATCTAAAATTTAATTTAATTATTATAATTTTGAAGAAATTATTATTTTCTTTTTTCTATTAAGTAAACTTATTAGAAAAATATTAAACTTTTCAAGGATTCAAATTTAATACATTTCATTAATTAAAATAAAGAATAAAAATTGAATTATTTGATCATTTAAAATAAATTTCTTAAAATAAATTGTATAACTTCATTATTTACTAACCATAATATAAAGAAAAACTTATAAAAAAATTACAAATTATTGATTATGATATTTCAATTAAATAAAAATAAAAAAGAGTTAATTTTATTATTTACATATTTATATCATTATAAAATTTATTTAATTTTCGCTCGTAAATTTTAGATTGTTACATAAATCAAAATTTTATTAAATTGGTACAATTGCAAGAAAGTTATTTATATTATTACTATTAATTAAGTATTTTTGAAAATTTCTTAATTAACAAGAATTTTAATTTAATTTCCTTTATAAATTTTACAAATACTTTAGAAATTATAAATCCAAATAAAACAAATGAAAGAAATGAGATTAATTTTGTTACTAACTTAAAATATAAATGCTTTGATATTAATATCAGAATTCAATCCTTTAGCTTAATTAAGCTTTTTGCCTATATTTTCCATTTAGTTGCAGTCAACTTGAATATATTTTTATTACTTAATGGCTTTATAACTCTTGATAATCCTAATGTTATTAAAAGTACTTCTTTGGACATGAATAGTATTTCTCAAGTCCTAGGTCACACTAATTTGATCGAATGGAAGTATTAATCATAAGATAATTTTTGGTAAATTCAAAGTGAAAATGAAATGTTTTAAAAGATTAAAAATGAAAGCAAAGATTTTACAACATTATCTTATGAATAGTAATCTAGTTTTAGTTAAGCCTTAAAATAGTTGTTTTTGCTCAGAAAAATCTATGATTGAGACAACCTGATGCTTAACCATTTTGAATTGTCCATTGGCATTAGAATTGGAAATTTCGATGATCATGATGCATTTTCTAAAAATCAGGCAAAGTTATAAGGTACTTATTTTATTCATTTTTCATGTTTTCCAAGTGCAATTTTTTTAGGCTTTCAAGTCTTGTTATAATGGATAATTTAGACGCATAAGATATGTTTAATAAAGCATGAGATGAGAGGAAGAAATTAAAAAGTAGAGGCCAAAGATGGAAAAACCAGGATCATTGGATGAGAAAGAGGGGAGATCTTATCCATTGACCAAAGGACCTAAAAAAATGTCAAAAATTTCTTAGTTAACATGTAAATAGTAACATTCTTTTCGTCTTATTTATTCTTTAATTGACACCATCCCTAGCTTTACCTCCCTCTATTTTTCATTTTTCAAACTCTAATCTCCCATAAAAATTAGCCATTAAATATTGATTTGAGCGTAGGACAAGTGAGTTTGTGGTGAATTTTCTTTATGATTGAGCTTTAATCAAGTGATTTCAATGACTTGTAGTTGGAGTGAATAGTGATTTGAATTTGAAGGGTATGTGACTTGAATTTAAAGGGTATGTTTTGTTGGATTCTCTCATTTTTTTTATGGTTTTAGGAGTGCCCAAGAGCACACTTTTAAAGTTAAATTTGTTTTTTTGTTGTGTTTTTTTTATTTTATATGAAGTTTTGTTTCTAGTGGGTTGTATGTTTTGTAGAGAAAGAAGCCCTAAGTAAATCTAAGGGCGACAAAAGAAGGTTTAAAGGTGTCTTTAGTTTCCAAAAGACACATTTCAATACATGTATTCAATGTAGCATGTTGAATTTGTATTTATGGCTCAATTAAAGCATGAGTATGTGTATGTATTTAATGCCTTTACCATAATAAATGGTGTTATTTTATGATGGCTTGATATATGATGCTATGAATACATTTATAAACATATTAGCATGATAAAATTGGGATGTTGAAATTGACTTTTTGTGTTGGCTGAATGACATCTAGGCTTTAGATTTAGTGTATGATGATGTCAATGAGAAGGGTATATGTAAATTGTGATAATTGATAACTAAAGGTGTTTAATTAGTTAATTTGATAATTATTCAACAAGTTGAGATAATTATGTCTTTAATGGTATCTTATTAGTATGTAAGGCATGTGATGTACGTTAATTGTCTTAATTAGATATATAGTTTAAAACATAAGAAAGAAAATGTATGGCATGAGAAAATATCATTACGAAATGAATACTGTATGTGGTCTTACTTAGCTAAAACATTCCTCACATAACGAAACGGTTAAAATGATTTAAGCAATGATGAATTGTCATGATTATACTTTATTATGTGAGCAAAATGTGTGAAAGAGAAGCTATTAATGCTTTTTATTAATTAAAGGAAAAGTGTGCACGTTATTATGTGTTATAATAATGTATTTTATATTGATGTTTTGTGATTATGATTCAATGATAATGATTACGTTTGATGAAATTGATGTTATTATATGATGAGAATCATGGTTGAGATTAGAGATGATGTATAAGCATAATAATGCAATACAATATGTGAAGCCAAATGGCTTATATTGGAATATTGAATACTTCAAGTATTCATAAAGGAAATTGATATGATATTGGCATGACATATCATGATTTGTATGTAAAAGTTGTTATATGGCATAATACAATAAGCATGAGGTATGAATGGCTTATGTATGATATGATACTAAAAGTGCAATTAAGAATCTTAAATGACATAATTAGTGATAACATGATATAAATGACATTTTTATGCCCTATTAGTCATTAGTTGGCTAAAGGACATTTAAAGCTCTTAAATGCTATTTTAATATTGTAAAACTTAATTAAAGATGGTGATTACCCATATAAGTAGACAACCTAGCTTGGATAAGTTAGCAAATCAACTAAGGAGATTAACAACTGCTAAAGCACCTTTATGCTTATTCTAAGCCTATAGGCTAATGTATTTTGCCTATGGGATAATATTTGATATCGAACCTATGGATCAATGTACTAGACCTTTAAATCAATACATCAAACCTTCGTGTCAATGTGTTAGACCTTCATGGTTAGTGCCAAACCTTGGTGGCCAATGTATCAGACCTTTAGGTCAATGCTAGACCTTTGTGGTCAACATTTCCCATTATCAAGTTCGAAAGTATGCTTTATGTATATGGCAAATTAACAAGAATTACATAACTTAACAAAATATTAATAGATAAATTAATGTCAAAATATGTATATTATCGTGATAAATTATACATTATTGATCAATGCTTGTTATGATAAGTGTACACCTTTACACTTATGATAAGTCATGTTATGCTTAGTATGATTCATTTTTGCTTATTGATTTTAGTTGAGTGCATGAATGTATTAATATATGTGCACGAGTTTAAACATGCTCTATTGAATACATCACTAAGTGTTATGCTTAGCACATTATTATTTTTGCAATGCATAGGTTAAAGTATAGATAAAGCTTAAATCCTCTTAGTATTATAGATCAAGATACGACATATTTTGACATTTTAATTTCCTTTGAACAAATTTTGGGATGCCATGAATGTAATGCACTTTATATTCTAAACAAAGGAAATTGGGTTTAGACTTATTTTAATATGTTTTGTAAAATTTTATTATAACTCAAGTACTTTTGTAATATATATTTACAAACTATTATGATTTTAGATTTCATTAACTTTACTATATGGAATGTATATTTTGAGAAATTGCTATGTTAAGATGTTGAAAGAATTAGAAGGATTTATTTGTTGTGTATTGATGTTGATTGAATTTTAGAAGCATTTTTTTAGCTTGCAGATTAATGTTTATTTTGGGATAGTGTCTTGATACAGCCGTTACACTATTGAATTTTTGACACAATGATTCCCAAATGGTTTTAGTAAGTTAAGATTTTAAAAGTTTATAGATTTTCAAATGTTTTTAAATAGAGTTTCAAATTTATATCAATTTTCATAGATAATTATTCACATATCATTTATGTGTCACTTCTTATTCGGGTTCGCTAGTATAATTAAGTGAGAGGTGTCACATATAGTTATATCAAAGCTATGATTTAGGGGTTCCATGATACATAAGTGTCACATGTAATTGCCTAAAGTATAAAATTATGTAGCATATAATTATACAGTATTAAGGCTTATAATATGTTCTTTTTCTAATAAACCAAAGATGATTATGTCTACAATAAGAGAAGATCAGAAGTCAAGAGCCAAGCTTTGATAATAGTTGGGTAAAAGGCTACTAGTGCTGAGATAGAGACTCCTAATGATGTTTGCCATATAGCTCAACCAGCACAAGCTTAGGCAGCACTTTTACAGTGGATGGTAAAATTATTGAGGCAAACTACTATTGCAGCTCCTCCTCTATCAATACTATAGCCTCAAGTTCCTCAAGCTCTACAAAAAACCTACCTAGAAATGATTAGAAAGATGGGAGCCAAGGATTCCTTAGGTGAACAATTAGACAATTTAGTTAAATTTGAATATTGCCTAGAAAGGATGGTTATAATTATGCATTTGCTTAAGTGTATAACTGAGGAGAACTTGATCTATACAACATCTTTGTTATAAGAGGAAGCATTCAAATGGTGGGATGGCTTGGTATATCATATGCTAGTTCAAAGAGTGGCTTTTTATTTCTTTATGGACAAGTTTAAGAAGAAGTATGTTATAAAAGACTAATTAGATAATTAAGGCAAGAGTTTATTAACCTTAAGCAAATACACTACTCTATAAAAGAATTTGAGAAAGACTTTGCCAAGTTAAGTTGTTATGCCAAGGAAATGGTAAGCATTAGGCTAAAAAGGTGTAAGTGGTTTAAGAAGGGCCTCAATTATGACATTAAACTTCAAGTGGCTCTTATAAAGCTTAGGGATTTCATAACCTTAGTGGCAGCAAGTGGTATAATGGAAGAAATCAAGTATGAAAAGAAAGAGTTCTTCTTGAAGAAGAAACCTTATAGTCCAGGGCAAGGTAGTTCAACTCCTTATTTTGAGAAGAGATATAAGAGTGTTCAGTCCAAGTAGAAGTAATAATAAAGGCAAGGTTAGACTTAGAAGTCTCCATAGGTGGCTTAGGTAACCAGTGTACTAGTCTTTACTACTAGAAGTCCCCTAATTGTTAGATGCCAGCATTGTAATAGAAAGCTTAGAAGAGTTTGTTGAAAAAAATTCATAGAGGAAGTTATGGGTGTGGTTCTAAAGACCACTTTAAAAAGGATTATCAAGTGTGGCCTATTTCATCTACACAGTTTTAGGCTTCTTTATTAGCTCTTGCTAGAAGCTAAAAAGGGAGTAAAGGAGACAAAAGAGCTAGAAAAGTGGGTGATTAGAGACCCAAAATGAAGATAGTAGAGAGGGTAATACCTAGAATGCTTACATGTTATTATGCCATTAGGGAAAGTGAAAATGCTCATTCTCTAAATGTGATTACAGGTACATTCTACCTCTTTGATCTTCTAATTTTATCTTTAATTGACATGTACTAGCACAAAATAAAGGGTTAAAGTCAAAAAAATCAATATAAACATTATGGTTAGCAATCATATAGGGCAGAATGTAGTAGTTAACAGAGTGCATAAAGAATATCCCTTGATAGAAAAAGGGCATGTGTTTTCTACTAATCTTGTTGTGTTTCCCTTTGATGAGTTCAATTTGATCTTTTGCACGGACTAGTAGTCTAAGTACCATGCAGTGGTGGATTATAGAATGAAAAGGATTTCTCTATGAATAATTAATGGATCAAAAGTCATGATTGTGGGTGAGAGATCAGACTTCAAGTCTAATATGATTTTGTTATTATAGCAAGATGGATGATAAATAAAGTTTATTAGGCCTACTTGGCTTATGTGTTTTACATTAAAAGAGATGAGCCATATGGTATTCAGATACTAACAGGCAGAGTTTATTGATATGTTCCTAGAAGAGCTGCCTGATTTACCACCAAAATAAGAGCCTCAGTTTGAGATATATTTTGCAGCTGGTATGGCACCAACTTCAAATGCACCATACTGAATGACACATATAAAGCTTATGGAGTAAAATATATAGTTGCAAGAACTACTTGATAAAGGGTTCATGAGATTGAGTGTATCATTATTAGGATTGCTGATTTTGTTTATGAAAAAGAAAGGTGGATCTTTAAGTTTATGTGTGGATTATCAGTAGCTAAATAAGTGAAAATCAAGAAAATGTATTTATTGCCTACCATAGATGACATCTTTAACTAGCTTTAAGGAATGAGAGTAGTATCTAAGATTGATTCAACAATGGGGTATTACCAGTTGAGAGTTAAGGAAGTAAATGTGGCTAAGATAGCTTTTACAACTAGATATGGGCACTGAGTTTTTGGTAATTCCATTTAGCCTTACAGGTGCTCTAACAACAATCATAGATTTGATGAACATGATTTTTAAATCCTATCTAGATTAGTTTGTTATGATTTTTATTGACTATATTCTAGTGTATTCCAATAACAAAGATGAGCATAAATAGATCTTAAGGTTGTTTGCAATCTTTGAGCAAAGAAAAGCTTTATGCCAAGCTCAGCAAGCATGAGTTTTGGCTTAAGAAAGTGTCTTTCTTATGATATATAGCATCAATAGAAGGCATTAGAGTAGATCTCAAAAAGATAGTGGCAGTTATAAAATGGAAGCCACCTAGAAACAAAACTAAGATTAGAAGTTTCTTAGTTTTGGCTAGATATTACAAGCACATTGTTATAGCCTTTTACATGATAGCAGCTCTTATGACTTGGTTGCTATGAAATAATGCTTAGTTTATTTGGGATAACAAGTTTCAAGAGAGTTTTGATAATCTAAAAGTGATGTTGATAACAGTAATAATTCTAGCACAACTAGTGTTAAGAAAAAATTTTACTATATACAGTGATACTTCTTTGAATGGACTAAAATGTGTTCTAATGTAAGGTGAAAAAGTAGTTACCTATACATCTAGGCATTTAAAATCACATGTGAAAAATTATGCAACACATGATCTAGAATTAGTAGCTATAATCTTTGTATTAAAGATTTAGAGACACTATCTTTATGGGGAGGACTTTTATATATATATAGACCATATGAGTTTGAAGTATCTTTCTACCTAAAAAGAGTTAGATGTAAGGCAGAGAAGATAGATTGAGTTAATTAAAGATTATGATTATCCTATTGAATACCATCTAGGAAAAGCTAATGTGGTAGCAGATTCTCTGAGTAGAAAGTTTATGCTAGCTATGAGAGCTATAAATGTCAAAATGAAGTTCACAGATAATGGAACTCTTTTAGCTATTGCAAGTTAAGCCTAGTCTTTTGCAACAAGTTGAGGATGCTTATAAAGAATATGACAAACAAAAGAACCTCATAAGTTTGATCCAAGAGGGGAAGTCTATTAAATTTGAGCTTAAAAGTGATAGATGCTTGTGTTATCATGGCTGGCTATATACACCAGATGTGGAAGAAGTGAAAAAGCAAATTCTTTAAGAAGCTCATAATACACTCTATGCTAACCATCCTAGTAGCACTAAGATGTATCAAGACTAGAACAATTATTTATCGCATGACATAAAGAGAGAAGTGACAGAGTTTAAGACCAAATGCCTTACTTGTTAGCAAGTGAAGGCAAAACTTCAAGTTCTATTTAGATTGCTTCATCCCTATAGCAAAACTAGAATGGAAATGGGATAGAGTCTCGATGGATTTTGTTATTTTACTACCTATGACTAGAATCAAGTGTGATTTGTTATATGTAGTTATGGATCGATTGACCAAGTTTGCTCATTTTAAATGAGTGAGAATAGATTATTCCATAAAGAATACGGTAGAATTCTATATTGATAAGATAACAAGAAAGCATGGAGTGCCATTTTCTGTTACTTGTATACCCTATAGCACATTTATACTAGAGATATTTCATGTAAATTTAAACATTTGTTTATAATAAAAGGCATTCTTTATTACATAACCGCTTTTGATTATTTCAATTGTTTGACATATATCTTAAACTCTGTAATAAAGTCTTTAGTATGATTTCATAGTGTAATGGAAATTTTGAAGAGTTCATGATTTGAGATTCTTATTACATGCAAATACAAAATGCCAAAACTATCCATAGTCATAATATTAATAAGATAGGACATTGTTAATATGGATAAACTAGCATAAGTTATAGTCTTTGACTTGGTCAAATAGTAGTTCTCACAAGCTATAAGCATGGTGATGCTTAAAGTTAACATGTGAATGCTTGTTTGAGAAACAAGTTCATTGGAGATGCAAAAATGAGATTTTCTCATGGATATATAATCTATGTCAGTGAATCTCATCATATTCATAGGTGTAAGTATATTCTGTGTTGAGATAACTAAGGTTATCATAAATATCAAAGGATATACTTTAACTCCACTGCTTTAACTTTACCATGATGTATACATAGCTAGGAGGATAGGTATAGTTTGAGATATAAGAAGGTAGTTGAGGAATCAATAGAGGATTCACCAAGCTGAATTATAATAGGGAGTTTATGTCACAACTCTAATATATTACTATTCAATGAATCTCTGATCAGAGTGAAATACAAATGTGAATGAGATTCACTAGGGCATTTTGGAAGTAAAGATATAAATAATAGAATTGACATAATTGCACATACATAATTTGGCAATGATTTGACACAAGTCTATACTCAAACTGAAATGTGATAACATACGGTAAAAAGATTAATTACACAGTAATTATATATGGAAGGGTTAAGTTAAACTACTTGACTTTTCAACACTTAATTAGTCTTAATGTATGGCTAGACACCACTAAATACTTGTATGCAAGTGAATTATTAATTAGGAATTAATTATGGGCTCAATGACATTAAAACATAAGCGTCCTAATTAGACTAGGACTCTAATTCACTATGTACTTCTAAGGTGTTTTGGAAACCAATAAGGTGACACACTAAAGGAATTGAAATAATTAACAAAGTTTTTGATATTTCAATAACATAAGATATAATTGAAAGGTGAATAAATGAAGAAGAAAAATAGAAATTGGACTTGGAGGCCAGATGACTCAATTTAATCTTTTTAAGTGCTAAAAAGGATTTTGGCCTTGGAGGCCTAATCAAGGGAATATTTTAATATGATTATAAATGGAATTTTTAAGAGTTAAAAAGGCTATAAAATAGGTTTTTGACTGATTTAAATTGAGGCTTGAAATGTGTAACAACTCCTACCTAATCTACTTTTGAATTGGATAAGAGATACCACTTTCTAATAGGTCACTCATATTTTTAGTACTCTCACCCATAACTCATTTAACTAGAAAAGAATTGTTATCTCCTTAAGGTATTACAACCTAGATCTAACATAACATGCCCTTGTTAGTCTCTATTTACATGCAATATATGATCCTAAGAATACTAGTTCATTTAAATTCCCTGAAACTCTCAAAAGCACCTTCTAAATTAGTTTTACCGAAAATCCAATAGCATAATGGCTTTACGGGGTAATAATCCAAAAATTTTACCTATAAAATAGACACTTTTAATCTCATCTCTTCTATAGTCTCACACACAAGATTCTTTTGATCCACTAGAGAACGCATAATTAACATCAATAGCAATTCACACATACTCAACATACATACAAGGTAAAACAACAGTTTATAATTGTAATTTTCATGAAACACCGTTTCATGAATAGTACTTTTTAAGCCATGAATAAGGTTTCTAAAAGGTCGGGGGCACTGCACAATGGTCAGAAATGGCAAGTACTACTCAAAAAACTTTGATGAGCTAGAAAATGATGAAAATAAAATAATTAAAAGATTTAGTAGAACCAATAAATCATAATAGGCAGAAAATAAGTGAATAGTGGCATAAAATAGGTTTGTGTCGAGATTGGTCATGGATGTGCCCAGATGGACCTAAAAATAGCACACCTTAAAGGTAAAAAAATTCAATTATGTCCATTGGGTAAAGAATTTTAATATTTAAAGGTCATTTAATATTTATTTGAAATTTTTATATTTCACTAGTGAATAGTGACCAAAGCAAATTATAGAATTTTGACTCGAAATTTTACGAGTCCCTTAATGGGAATAAATGATGAAATTTGACACCATGAACTTTATTTTTAGAGGCCTAAGGAAATAAGAATGAATTTTAAACTTTGACACAAAACCAAAAAGAAATGGGGCACATATGTTGAGAATAAATAAAGTGGGGCTTAACGACCACTTACATAAAGCCTAAATCTAGTGCACCTAAACCTAAAAAGCACTCAATGAGTTCATCTTCCTCATTTTCTTCTAATTTTCCCAATGCCATTCCCATTTTAAAGTCCCTCACATTTTTCTTTTTTCCTTTCATTTAAATGCACAATTTCTCCACCAAATTATGCAATTAACCAAACTAAAATTCCCTTCTTAACCCAAATAACTCTATAGAAGTGGAATTTCATCAAAAAGCTGCTTAGAAAGGTAGAATTTCTCATATGATGAATAGTGACACTTTCAAGTGTAAGTTGAGAAATCTCATTTTTTTAGTTATGTAAATAAAAGGTTATTCTAAGACTCTAGGTTAAATTTGAATGAAGTTCGGTGTTCAAATGGATTTTTGGGAATTTTTCTAAATTCTAGTAATGTGTATGTTGGAAAAAGAGAGGGAGAAAGAGAAACAAGGTAAGAAGGAGCCTTAAAATGTGATGAATTATCTTCATAGAGGTATGTGAATTTGAATTGAAAATATTTGCATGAGCATTTTATAAATGTTAATAAGTAAACTTTGTATAGAATAAT
>CANXYI010474797.1:0-10412 GCA_948208565.1 Hura crepitans
CTATAGCTTAAAATTGAAATCTAAAACTATGGTTACTCTTAGAATACCTTAATCTACCTATATCAAAAATAAAAAATAGCTTAGGGACACTTACTTAAGAAAATGTACTATTCACCCAAGTGACAAATCTCCCCATCTAAGCCCTTTTTTCTAAATTCTGTCAGAAGAATTGGAATCTAGAGACTATGGAAG
The DNA here is from genome assembly GCA_948208565.1 of Hura crepitans. Lineage (NCBI taxonomy): Eukaryota > Viridiplantae > Streptophyta > Magnoliopsida > Malpighiales > Euphorbiaceae > Hura > Hura crepitans. The sequence continues at coordinate 193 of CANXYI010474797.1, forward strand.
TAAGATTTCATTTAAATTTTGTGTGGTTTAGAAGAGAGAGGGGAGAGAAAATTGAAGAAAATATGGGGGAGGAGAGAGAATTTATGTCGGCCTTTTAGGGTTTTCTAGGTTGAAGAAGACTTGGTGGCACATGTGAGCCTTTCACATGTGTAACCCCTTATATAGGGGTAGGTGGCTACCTTGGATCGCGACACGTGGCGATCTAACGGCTAATATGCACCCTATGTCATTTTTAGCTTTAGAAATTCATAGAAAACTCTCTGGACCTCCAAAAATTCTCATTTTAGTTTTATAAATCCTCAATTAGTGTAACTAAGGCCCACATAAAATTTCAAGTCAAAATTCAATAGTTGACTTTTTGACACTATTCACCTGCCAGAATAAAATATTCAGAAAAAATATCTAACGACCTCAGAAAATTAAAATTCCTTCTCCACCATACTCATTGGAATTTTTGAGATTCAGGGTATGGTATTTTTGAGTCCGTCCGGGTGCATCCCGAGGCTGTCTCGATGCAAACTCATTTTATCTCCTCATACACTAGTTCTCGACCCGAAATGATTTATTGGTTCTACTAAATTTTTAAATTCATTCGTTTTACCCATTTTCAGAATGTCAAAGTTTTATGACCAATATGCCCTTTGTTAGACTCGTGGCGATGCCCCGCACTGCAGGGAACATCACTCGGGCCCAGAAGATATTGTTCATAAGACCTTGACCTACGGGCGTTACAGTGCCTAAGGCGAGACAATACATGTATGTTAAGTAGCAAAATGTTTATCATAATTGTAAGTGTGTGAAATACATACAAGGCATAGATTGAATGATGAATGTCATATAATTATTTTATGATGTAAAATAAGGCATAATGTAGAGTGAATATGATGGATATTGAGAATATGCAAGTTGTCATGGCCGAATGGTCATGTATGTAGACATAATATGTTTTGAGACACATGATGTGCATGTATGAGGTATTACACTATCATGTAATGTTATGATATGTTTTATGTTGAGATTTGAGCATAATGCATTTTGAATGAGCTTATGATATTATACGAACGAATATGGCAATTCTATGACATAAATAAATAAATGACACTTATAAAAGAAAATGTAATGTTATTTATGTGTAATATGAGGAAAGGAAAAAATATGTGTGTATGTTGGTATAATCAAATGGCTAATGGCATGTAGTTGTGTGTATGTTGCATACTATGTATGCTACAAAAAATGCATGATCATATAGATGGAAATGATCATGTGAACATGTAATGACATGTGTAATATAATGAGAATCTATGTGAACATATATATAAACTACTAACATATGAAAGATGATATGATGATATTGTGGATGACATATGGTAGTCCTGAAACACCATCATGCACGATGAGCTTATGATATGGCTGAATGGCCAATATGGAAATGGATGGGTGCTTTAGGCATTCATCAAATGCTTCTGATAAAATAATGTGGATATAAAGTAAGAATGGCCTAAAGTGATTTAAAAAGTAAAATGTTTATAATAATGATTATCATACATAAAAGATGGATATGTTGAAGTGCTACTCAATGTACTCATGTTGCATGAATGGTAATATTATGGGATTAATAAATAGTAAAGAATATTAATTTTTCCTAAGGTCATGTGTTGACCAAATTAAAGGTAAAATTTACTTAATTTACTTTAAAAAGGAAAAACTTAAATAAACATGGTGAGTTGGCCCATACGATTAGACAACCTAGATTGGATAGGTTAACCGATCAACTAGGGAGTTTAGTAGCTGCTAAGGTACCCACTGGGTACTTCATTTAGTCTATGGGCAATTTTTCGACTACGAGTCATGATTTTGGACTTCGGGTCCTGTGTCATGCACTTCGGGTTTGTATATGATATTTAGGTCCAGGTTTTGGATTATGGGTTCTGTGCCTTGGATTATAAATCTTGATTATAACCTTTGGGTTTGTGTATGATTTGCGAATCAATATGGCTACAGGCTATGTCCCGCTACCTAGTTTTGGATAATTATCTTTTAGGTATGGGCAATAAAATGATTGATTTAACTTAAAGATTTAAATGGGGGAAAACAAGTGAAATTTTACATACATGTTAAATAGTGAGTTTATTAAGATGTTAATGATGTGTATATATGTATGACTGACCATTTATGTTTCATTATGTAATGGAGATTATGCTTGAGGTATTCCTTTAAGCTATTACGAATGAATGCTATAATGCTTATGCATGCTTATGATGAGTTATGTATGATCATGATATGAGATAAAATTTTATATTGCTGAGGCATATGCATAATACACATGTGAGTTAAAATGAAAATCAAGATATGATAATGTTTATGTCAAGCATAATAATGATGTTTGAAATGACTAGGTATATGAATTTATTATGCTTATGTATGAGCTATTATGGATGAATCATACAAATGAGATTATGGCTTTTTTGCCTGTTATTTTATATTATAAAATATGTATGCCGAATCCTTAATATTTAATAATGTCCTATTTAACTATGCCTTTTTACACATGTTGCATTATTGATTTATAACATGATGGATTAGATATTATGAATGATTATAATTTAAAGTATTTGATATAAAATCAAAAGAAAAGGAATGTGCCATACTATACTGGATACACCACTAAGCTGCAATGCTTAGTGCATAGTTTGTTTGTAATGCGTAGGTAATTTGGATAGTTCGGAAGGAAGAACCTCCAAGCTACAAATGATGTGGGTTTATATGAAATGATGTTGGATATAAGGTTTTGTATTCTTTATGCAGAAAGTATATATAGAGATATTATGAGCAAGTTATATGTATACTAATATATGGATTATGGGCTTGCAATGTATTAAAATTTTATGTGATCTCATAATTTATGTACGAGGACATGTTATTGATGGGTATTAATATATAATGATTGGTGAGCTATTATGTATATATGGTTTGGTATGCATATGAGATGGATAGTGATTCTTATGTATATTTATGATTGAGATAATGCTGAGTTTTGGATGGTAAAATAGACCAAGATGATGATGGGATATGTTTTGATATATTAGAAGTGTTGTTTTATGCTAGTTACTATTTGGGATAATATCCTCAGTACAGCCATTATGCTGTCAGATTTTCGACATGAGGATCCCATTAATAAACCTTAGATGAGGTTTTTGTTAATAGTCGTTTTTATAAGTTGTATGATAAGAGGATATGCAATTGGTTAAATAAAGAAAAGATTTTAAGTTAACTGGACAAGTATTAAGATAGATAATGGTTGTGTGTCGCTCCTTATTCGATTTCGGTGACCAGACCTGGTAAAAGGTGTCACATATTTTCATTAACTAGAAACAGAAGAAATATGTGAAATAAAGTCCTACTGCTCTATTGTATTAATAATAAAAATTTCCTTTAAAGCTTTTTTTCGCCAGAACATGAGCAGCATGAATTAAATTTCTGTTTACACAACTAAATTTTATATTTCTCCTAGAACGAAAGATCAAAATATCCTCCAAAATGCCAGCAATCAAAATAGGAGCTTTCTGAATTGCTTTCAAGCTGTCAACTACCACTTTGGCATCACTTGCTATGATAACTTTAGTCCAATTCTTTTAACAAGCTAAAAGAACAACTTCCTTTAGAGTAAGAGTTTCTAAAACTTCAAACTTTCTCTTATATTTCTAGCATTTAATTCTCCAATCAATGATCAAGAATCACAATTATGAACCACTAAAGAAGGACTCTCATAGTTCTCTCTACTTCTAATAGCTGCATCCACATTGATTTTGATAGCTCCTTGTTCTTCCCTTAAACTAACTTGAAATTTTGTGAGATTAAAATTTTCATTTGTGGAATAATTTATGGGTTAGCAAGAATGTTATAGTAGCATGTTATATTAGAAGATGTGAGAAAAGACATTTATGCCACATCCCTTATTTATTAAGATATCTAAGCCTTTATAAAAGGTATGTGCTAAATTAGTGTAAGAAAATTTAGAGGAAAATTTTAGTGGGAAAATGAATTTAGAGATCATAATATTTAAAGTCTATAATGACACTTGGCATGCAAAGATTAAAATTAAATATTTTATTTAAATTTTATTATTATTACTATTTAAATTTTGAATTTAAAAAAATTGAAAAAATGAATGTTAACATACATGTCTTGTCTAAAAAGGTGCCAAGCATGTATAATAGACAAAAAAAACTTGTCAAATTCAAATCTTCTTCTTTTTCTCTAATTTCTAGTAAAAAGCTTTCTCAAATACACTTTTTGTTGTTAACTGAAGTTTTAAAGGGAAGTTTTATGAAATTGCTACTAAAAAACTTTATTGGCTTTATTGTATCCTGAAGGGTAATTGCCATAAACCTAACATAAATTGTAATTCATAATAGGGGCAATTAATTCCTTAAAGATAATGAACTATATGCCTTGATATTTATCATATACCCATTAATCTAACAGTTTTAAGGAATTAATTAAAGATGAAGTCAAAATTTATTTCTGTCATGAACCAAGATTTGTGAAGTTAGATTGTTTTAATGGAACTAATTTCATTCGCTGGAAAGACAAGATGATGTTTTCTTGCTTACTTCCCTCAAGATTTCATATATTCTTGATCCAGAACTACCAAATCTTCTTGCACCAACATTAAGAGATACTGAACAGATGAGAGCAGAATGTAAGAAGTGTGAGGAAGATGAGTTGTTATGCAGATGACACATTCTTGACAATCTGTCAGACATGTTGTATGATCTTTCCACATCTATCACTTCCCAAAAGAAATTTGGAGGGCTCTAAAGTATAAATACAATAGAGAAAAGCAAAGTGTGAACAAATTTCTTATTATGAAATGTTTTGAATCTCAATGGTTGATAATGTGTTTGTTATAGAACAAATCCATGAATTATAAGTCCTTGTTTCCAAACTTAAAGATCTTAAACTCGTAGTTCCTAAAGCATTGCAAGTAGGAGGAATAATAGCTAAACTTTCTCTTAGTTGGAATGATTACAGGAAGAAATTATTGCATACCACAAAAGATTTTTCCCTTAAATAGATTCAAAAGCATTTGTGGATTAAAGAGGAGACTAAAAGTCTGGTTAAAAACATGTATTTGAATCTGCAACTTTAAAGAGAATCAAAAGTTTCAAAATCAAAAAAACTGCAAGATATAAAAGGAAATTTTTTGATGCAGCAAGTTCATCCAATACCAATCCCAATGTCAACAATCCCAAGAAAGGAAAGACTTCTTACCATTGTGGTAAAAAGGGACACTACAAACATAAATGTAGGTTTCGAAAGAAGCAAAAGAAAGATAATAATAATGTCCAAAATTCTAAACAAACAAATGTAGTGGAACTTGGAATTGAAGATTTAGTTGCAATGGTTTTAGATTTGCATTTTGGAATGATCACAAAACTTCATATGACTGGAACCAAAATGTCAAATGATTAGTGGTATGATTCTGGTGCCACAGTTCATATCTGCAATAATAAGTAATTATTTAAAACTTATAAAAATGCAGAAGATGAACAAGAAGTTCTAATGGGTAACAACAATGCTGCAAAGGTGATAGGCAAAAGAAATGTTGAATTGGACTTTACTTTTGGAAAGAAGTTACTACTACTTAATATTTTATGTGTATCGAAAATGAGAAAAAAATCTTGTTTCTGCAAGTCTGGTTTATAAGAAAGGATTTAAGGCTATTTTAGAATCTAATAAAATAATTCTATCCAAAAATGGACTGTTTGTGAGAAAGGCCATGCTTGCAATAGAATGTTCAAACTAAGTATTAATAATAATAAAGTGAATTCTTCTACCTATATTGTAGTCATATTTATCTTTATGGCATGATAGGCTTTCACATGTTATTTTTGGAGCCTAAGACTATTGAGATAAATGGTGTATCATCTATCACATTTTAAAATCGAATTGTTAAAGAACTAACTAGGACCAATTTAAATTGGATATCGGTTGAACTAAAATTTTCATTATTTTACTTTTTTTTGGCAATATTATTTAGATTTATAATTTTTCTTTTAGTATGTTTACGATATTTAGTATTCTTTTTAAATTACTTTTTATAATTTAAGAATATTAATTATAAAATTTGTTCAATCGATTAAGTATTAATTTGAAAGCGTAGTAAGTTATGTTTTAATTGATGAATAATTAGAATATTTTGAGTATAATTATTTTAATAATTAAATTTTTTAATTAAGAAATCATAAATAAATTATATTAAATATAATAGAAACTTATAAGTTTATTTATTTTCTCAGTTTAGTTTGAACATATTTTTTAGTATATTATTAAATATTTATGATACAATATTACTTGGTATACTTTCATATTAAACTATTTATTAATTTGTATTATTTGATCTCATTGGGTTAAGGTAGGAATTAATGTTAAGATATGGTAAAAGTCAATTAAAAAATTTATACACATTAATAAACAATAAACTACAGAACATATCGAAAAACTCAGTGATATTATACCTTATTTTCTTATCACAATAATTCTTACTTTTTTAATATACATAATGTGAAATAGTAAAAAATTTAAAATTTAATAAAATAAACTCTTTTATAAAAATTTAAATTTAATAAAAATAAATGTTAATATTTGACTAATATATTTAGAAATTTTTTATATTTAATTTAATGAGATAAAAATAGAAATAATATATAAAATAAAATTTAAATATTCTTTTAATTAACAAAAGTACGTATTTGCTATTATAAATTGTAATTTTTATTTGTTACGGATGGTGAATAGTTTAAAGTTAATATATTTAAGTTAATGTTGGATAATGTATAGATTTTTGAATGTATTTTTTTTATTATAAGTTTTGTTCATATATGTTTTTACAAAATTTAAAAAATCTGATCAAATTCCTTCGAATCTTATTAAACTGATTAAATTATGGCCTAATTAATACTCAAATTCAATTTTTAAAATATTGGTAGAAATAATGAAAAAAAATAGAAGTGCCGACGACAAAAATTAGTAATGGATAATATAAAGGACTATTTATACTAAGCCATTTATACACCAATTATTCAGCATTAGTATCGAATTATGAACATATTTTCACACAATTTTATTTTGGGATAATTTTAAAAAAAATAATATTTAGATTAATTTTTAATTAAAATGTTATCATTTAAAATTTAATAATTCAATCTCTAAATTTTATGAGATATTTTAATCAAATTTCTTCATTCATATTTTCATTAAAATTAATATAAATTTCAATTTTTTATTAAATTATTTTTTAATTTTTATTTAATAATTAATGTAATTAAACCTTAATGATAAATTTTTATTTTTTATTAATTAAAATGATAAACTTTTTTAGATTCCCTTATATAGCTTTTTTAATTATTTAATAAAAATAATTAATTTTATATAAATATAACCAAATAATAACACAACATTTAATTATTTAGTAAAAAGTTCTTACTTTAATTGGGTGGTTTTTTTTATATTAATTTGTTAAAAGTTTATGTGTGCATATCAAAGTTTTAAAAATATGTTATTTTTATATTTTAATTAGTATAATTTTTATTTTTAAATGAGTCAAAAAGAAAATTTAAAAATTTACATATTTTTTTATATATTTTTCATTTAAGTGTAATTAATTAACTCTAAAATTCTCTACCTAGTTATCTCCTTGCTTATAGCCCATTGGCTTTATATAAACTTAATATTTTTTATGCTTAATTATTTTTTTTGGTAGATTGACAAAAAATTATTCAATTTATAAAAATATTTATAAGTATTATTTCTAAGTAAAAGTAAATGATTCACTAATATAATTTATAATCATGTTAATGTCAAAATTTGCTTTATACTTTTGAAATAGTAATAAAATACTCTTGAGAGACATGCCGATCAATTATTGACTATCACATGCCATGTAATTTAAAGATAAAATCTAGTGAGAATAATTTTGCAACAATAATCACTAAACTTTGTACCTTTTATGTAAGTGGTAATTCGTCTTCAATTTGTCTCACAAAAATCTTTAAAGCTTTATAAGTATCAACTAAAAAATCACTATTTCTTGCTATAGCAGGTTTTTCAGGTTGCATATGATTTGTCTTTTATATTTTGATTCGTCTCCATTTATTTGGATCCATTTTTCACTCAATTTTCTCTCTAAGGTAACATGGCTCTCTTTGTGACCAAACATTGTTATTAAAACTATGTCGATTTGGTCATACGGACTGGCTCAATCACAATTTAATAATTGGTATTATCTGATTCAATATAAAATCCTATTAAAAAAACGATTGAATTGGTTTAAAATAAAAATCGAGTTGAACTAAATTTTTCAATTTTGTTTTTTTTTTAATTTTTGGTCAAAATAAAATTTTAATTGGAATATAAAAATATAAAAAAAGAAAAAATTGGGTTCAACTTGATGTACAATTTAATCATAGTAAACAAGTGTTTTAATCGTTATCGAACTGATTTATCTAGCCGCACTTATATGATTTTAACAACAATATTTCAATTAACAAAATTCCATTATAAAAAAAATTAAATTTATTTGAAAAAAAAAATCTGATTCAATTAGATTTTTTCAATTTTATTTATTTTAAATTTTTGGTCAAATATAAAAATTTAATTGAAACATAAAAATATTGAAAAAAAATGAAAAAAACCTTGCCGCTCGCCTTGGATGGTCGGTCTATGAATAATGAGGATGAGCATGCTGGTACTTTAGGGTATTTTATTTGATTGTTGTTGTTGTTGTTTTTTTTTTTTTTTTTTTTACGTATTATGACTATATGTCCTTATTCTCTTTCCTTTTTTTTCTTCTTTCTTCTTTTGGGCATATGGGTGGTCAAATTGATTATAACATGGAGAAGTCACTTCGATGTGACGTGGGGTATATCAGATTTAAGCCTTTGTTGTGAAGTATAAGGTCTTAATTCAACTATTCAAATGCTTTGAAGGGTGGAGAGTGCCACTTTAATATATTTGAACCGCTGAAATCTTAATTCAACGGTCCAAATAAATTAGAAAACGGTGAATTTCACTTTAATATATTAAACTCTTGAATTGAAGGATGTACGAACACTGAATTGAGGAGTTAGTTCTCGGGATTTGGTTAACATTGAGACCGAAAAGATTGGTGTGGAAGATGCTTCAGTGAGATACATGTAGCTATTTAAGGAGCATCCACGTGTACAACAATGATGTAAGGTAGAGTGAGTTTGGGCTTTTATTTAAAATATTTGGGCCGGGGGCCCATGTAGAAAATCGCTTATATTGCGAAATTATTATGGATTTAATTCAACAAAAAGAGGAAAAAAAACAAAATCCTTTCATCATTTCTTCCATAATTTAAATTTATGTTTTCTACTAATTTTAGTCTATTAAATTTAATATTGTGTTTGCCTTTGCCAAAAAATGCTTTTCTATTCTCTAACGACTCTTCAGCTTCAGTCATGACATATTTTTCATTTATCCTTCTGCTTTTGTTACTGCCTTGGCCAGATCATGCCGGTTTCGAAAAGCTTTGTAATTTGTATTTATAAAATAATTCGATAACGTATCAGTAAATTAACTTATTGTAAATTAATAATTAAAAATTATCAAATTAAAAAATAATATTTTTTTATTTATAATCCAACGACTAAAATTGAATGCGTAAGATAAATTAAACTTATTTAATCATTACCCTATTTTTTAAATAGCACCACAGATTAAATTAACTTACTGTAAATTAGTAATTAAAAATTATCAAATTAAAAAATAATATTTTTTTATTTATAATCTAACGACTGAAACTGAATGCGTAAAATAAATTAAATTTATTTAATCATTGCCCTATTTTTCAAATAGCACCACAAAATTAAAGAGAAAAAAGAAAGAATATGCTAAGATGTATGATGATACATTCAAACAGTGATGACACCACGAAATTAAAGAAGAAAAAGAAAGAAAATGATAAGATGTATGATGATGGATAAAACATTAAAACAGTAATGATATCACGAAATTAAAAAAAAAAAAAGAAATAAAATGATAATATTTTTATACTCTTTTCTTCTCTCTTTTCCTTATCTCCACTCTGTTTGTATATCTTTTCAATAATCTTACATATTAGCTTTTTCTTTCTTTTTTTTCTTTAATTTCGTGGTATCATCACTATTTAAATGTCTTATCAATCATCATACATT
>CANXYI010474896.1:0-15148 GCA_948208565.1 Hura crepitans
ATATCAAGGCACTACATTCCCCATTCTATTTATTTTAGTTCATAGTTTCAATTTTATTAAGCTTGAAATAATACTTATTGAATAATTCTATAAACATATATAATAATGCTATGGTCTTCACATATGTTAGTTTGATCATGCATATTTCCTCAGACTAAATGTATCTCATTATTAAACTTACTAACTTAATTAGAATATACTCTCTATTATTGATGCAAATTTCTAACTAATTTGCCTTAACTATATACCATTCTACTTAATAAATAAAAAAATGAATGAAAAAATTAAAATGCCATTGAACATATTAACAAAATAATTTATTGCCTTTATAATAGGAAGAAAAATTTAATTATACAAATCTGTTTAAAACTTTCATACCACCACTAATTAAACTATGCATAGGTTTATAACTTAAACACTTTAAATAACTTGTTTAGCCTTCAATTAACTTGCCAAATGGGTTTACTAAAGATGTTTCTTAATAATTTATTTCGTACAAAATTTGATGTCTAAAAATAAATATATTGATATTACAAAATTCATATGCTGTAATGACCAAAAATCTTGACTCTCTTGAATAGTACTTCTCATGATGAATAGTGATTTCCAAAACCTGAGTCACACTAAGTCTACTAATAGGGAATATTAATTATGAGAGAATTTTGGGCAAAGTTTGAAGCCAATCCGAATTCATTTAGATGGTTAAAAATGCTAAAGAACATTTTATGGCAGTGTCTTATAAATAGTGCCGCAAGCAAAGCTAAATCGTAAAATAATTTAAAAGTTGCTCAAAATAATCTAAAAGTGTTACAACTTGATACTCAAATATTTTGAAATAGTCCATTGGCTTTGGAATAAGAATTTTTTGATATCGGGAAGTATTTTTACTTAATTTTTAGGAAAGAAAATATAGTAATTTTTTAAGGTTTCCTTCGTTTTTTGAGCTTAAGGTTTTAAGGAAATTTAGAGGAGGAATTTATCTAATTTTAGGGGCAAAAATGAGGGAATTTTGATTTTTTGAGAGGGCATAAAATTTTTTCAAAATTTGGGGAAAATAATTTTTAAAAATTGTAAATATCTAATTCTTTCCAAATCCCTCCATTTCTATCCCATTTCCTCTCCATTTCTATCCCAAAAGTTGACACCTATCTCTCTCTCCTTCTCCTCAATTTTTCTTCCTCCACACACTAACCCATCATCAAAAATTGGTGCTGATAGATAGAGCTACTCAAATCGAACTCGTAGACACTAAGAAGTCACAGTTTGGCAGAGTATCTCGAGAGGAATCTTGATTTTCCTCCTAAGGTGAATAGTGCACATCTAACTATCGGGTAATTTTTTTTAGTTTTGATATTTTTCTTAGGTTCCTTGGGTGCCTAAGAGAGTATATATAGGCTCGTTTTTATTTTTAGAGTTTTCTATGATTTTATATGTTTTTTCTAAAAATCGTATCTATTTGATTCATAGGCGAAAACTCGAATTGAGCTTCCCGAGGCAAGGAAAAGGCCTAGGAGAGCGTCAGGCATCCTTGATGACCTATCTCAATATATGTAATCACATTAATTTAAATGAAATGGATGAAAACTTATTATGGACATTTATGGCATTAATTAGCATTTAATGTAATAATGTGTAATAAATGCATTTTGGGCATGAATGGCATTTTTGGATGATGAATGCATGTACTGTGCTAGCTTAGACCTTGTTACGCATGTGTGATGCATATTTATGGTGAAATCAAGAAATGAATGCATTATGTCAATTTATGCATTTTAGCATGTAATATGTGATTAATGTCCACATGTGCATGTATCATTAATGGATGTTTATAAATGGCATAAATGAGATGCTAATGGTGAAAATAGGTGGCCAAATTTTCAATAGAGGATTGTATGTACCTATATGTAGCCTTATGGCAATAATGAGCCATTGAGTTATGAAAGATGCATGTATGACTGTATATGATGGATTTGCATTAAAGGATGTGATTTGAGCATGCATACATGTTGCATGATAATAAATGATGAGTTATGCATGTCTTATGGTGGCCTTATACATTAGAGGCTGAAATTTCATGTATGTGAGCATTATGTGCATATTTGTGATTTATGTATGTAAATGACTTGGATAGCATGTTTTGTGCTTAAATGTCATTTTGAATGTGCACATATGATTACTAGAATATGTGTGCATATGCTTAGTGATACCGAATGCCATCTTAAATATTGTATGGTATATTGCCATGTAAATAGACATATAATGCATACATATCGCTAAATACCGATATTATGTATAAAATGGCAAGTAATGCGAAATGTGAGTGTTGTGCATAATTGTGATGCATTAGACATTATAATGCATGTTAGTGATGAAAATAATGGTATAATACGTGATTATGATGTCTGATAAGTTTTCTAGCTTTTACACCTAGGCAATATGATTGTTCAGTGTTTTTGAGCTTATGTAAGCCTAATTTGGCTATGCTATGTATTATGTGAAACATGTTACTTGGCATGATGGTTTAGGCCTCATTGATATGTGAAATGTCCAGTGTGAATAGTTTATGCAAGTTGAGACATAAATAATATTATACATTTAAAATGGTTAAAATAAGATAATTGATAAGTTTAATGATGCCTATACAGTTAGACAACCTAGTTTGGATAGGTTAACCGATCAACTAGGATTTAGTAGCCGTAATGTTTACCTTTTTGTATGAGACCTACGAGTTAATGTTTAAGTGTCAATGGGCACGAGGCTTATGAGCCAATGTTTATCACTTTTAGGTGCGAGGCTTACAGGCCAATGTGTTTTCATATCTACCTATACTAGTGCCTTCGGGTGCAACGTTTATCACCTTTAGGTGCGAGGCTGTTGGGCCAATGGTATTCACTATCTAGCCTTGGATAGTTGTCTCTTTATTATGGGTATAAGTTAAACATAAAATAAGGATAATTGTGATACAAGCATAAGTTAAAAATAAAATAATGTTATTTGTGGCTTGAATGATGCGTTATGTGTGACAGTGGTAATTTTGACATAATGTCAGGTTAAACCTATTAATATGCTATATGTGGTATAATCTAAAGTTTAATACTTACAAAATTGATGTATTGGCATATATAGGGTCATGAATCTCAAACATGTGGTAATGGCGCATATTCATGGTTATGGTTTAAATGTATGTTATCATACTTGTTACAATGTGTATTTGAGTATATATATGTTTTGGATAATATATGAACACATTATGATTATGGTTTATATTTAAGTATAATGTAAACAATTATGTTATGAATATAGGCATGTTGTAGCTTTGTGCATTTAAAGACAAGTATATGCATCAAAAATGAAAAATTCTAAGATATTCATATTGTGCACATATGTATGAATTTTAAATGATTTGCTTGGCATACATTGCTATAATACATGCTTAAACTATTATTTTCAAGTTAAAGTGATTACACTACTAAGTAAAAGCTTAGCGCATTACCTGTTTACAATGCATAAGTAATAGAGTAGCATATTAGAGTTAAAGCTTTTGCCCCACAGAAGAATGTAAAGGCTATACTTTTAGGGTACTTTTGGTTTCTTTTTGTAAAATTATGTTGATGTAAATATGGTTATTGTTGCTCTTGTAATTCCAAAGGGATTGGGCTTAAGCTGTAAACTATAATTTTGTACTAAAACTTTATTATTGTAAAAGCTTTATTTTTTTCTCATATGGATTGTGTGATAACTTGTGATATTGCATGTGAGAATGTTGTCTAATGTTGAGCCTGAGGCTTTATGTTTTTATGATGAGTTTAGAGGGTCTGGAGGACCCGTTTGGAGTTGAGATGTGTTGTATGTCTTTGTAGAAGTCTTTTTAATAGGTTTACTATTTGGAAAAGTGTCCCGATATAGCCATTATGCTACTGGATTTTTGACATGATGACCCCAAAGGTTATCTCATAAAGCATGACAAATGGTTTTTGATGTTTTTAATAATTCCATAAGTTAAGAAATTATTTATTTAATAAAAGTTTTAATTAGTTTGGGTTTTAATGTGTAACAAAATTAGATATCGATATGCATGCATGTCCCTCATTTAGGTCCATCGAACGGTTCAGATAGAGGGCATCACATATACTGCAATCTTATCTTTAAATTTTTATATTTCATAATCTGGCCAAAGTAAATGCTTAGTATACCATCTCTTAAATCCTTTTTGTGACACCCCTTACCCAATCTAGTTACCAAACTTGAATAAATAATGTGCACACAAACTTGTTATTAAACTTACTTATCCTATATACCATTACTAAAAAATTCAAGTAATTTAAAACCTTTTTCAAATAATGTTTGATTTAAAATTAAAGTATCAAAATTTTGATTATTAAAAAAATTAAAATCCATTTAACAAGTTACATTCATATCGAGAATCCTCGTACTAAAAATCTAACAGCATAACAGCTATATCGAGGCATTATCCCAAAATGAATAGTAACCTGTATGTGAAAATAGCACTTCTATATTTCATTCATCTCATTCTCAACATCATTTTGGTCTTTTTGACCATCCACAATCACAACACAACTTAATCTCAAAAAACATTTATAATTAAACATCAAAATATAGTTTAAAGACTATTTGAATAGTTATAAAATAATAACAATGCCAGATTAAGCTCAATCCCTCTTATGTTACATATAAGTGCCATATAATCATTTACATCACCATAATAATAAATACAAATCAACAAAGTATCCAAAAAGTAGCTTGATCTTGATCTGCAACAAATTTGAGGCTTTTACTCTAATCTGGTTCTTCAACCTATGTAAAATAAAAAAAAATGATGCGCTAAGAAAATTTGCTTATTGGTGTAATTAGGGAAATTTAAGGTGCTCATGCAACATCAAGCATATGTATATGAAATGGAAATTAAATGCATATAGCTACATACTTATATGCTCATGACATACTTATAGCAAAAACAAGTCATATAAGCATGTCTCAAAATCATAAATATAAACATCCAATATAATATCCATAATCAAGCATAATCAAAATCAAATATCATGTTGGTTAGGAAATTACTACATTGATATAATTAATAGCCCACAGATAAGGGAACCCACACATAAGGGAACACTTATCTATATTGGATAACGCGGATACCGAACCATTAAGGCCATTTAAACCAACAAGGCCCATATACCAGACTCGATGGTCATTATTGGATTCAAAAGTCACTACCAGACCAGATGGTCATTTTTCAGACCCGTAAGTCATTATCGGACCTGAAGGTCATTAAAGAAACTGAAGTGTCCTAACAGTAGCTAAACTCTTAGTTGATCAGTCAACCTATCTAATCTAGGTTGTTAACTAGCATAGGCTAACCACCATATCTTAATTTTCTTGTTAAGCCAATTTAAATAGCTTAAATAAATTAAATATTGTGGTTAGGCCAATAAATGACCAATCGAGAAACTATGTTCATTATTCACATATTTATTATGCTAAAGCTCAAAACATTGTACACAACAACTTATACGTATCATTCAAATGGTATTAACATTACTCATGCCTATATACAACTTCTCATGATATATCATAAGCATAATCGGCATGATATCCATCAAGAAGAGACATATTATGCCTTAATCAAATTTTGGCCCATGATGTCCCAAAAATATCACATGCATAAAAATCCACATATTAGGCATGTATTATTCAATAACACACCTAAATTAAAACTCATAGGCCATTCAACCATAATATGTATATACACACATAGTACTTATTTAGCATTCTCACATATCTTATTCATCAACTCACATAAACACACATGATAGCCTTTATACATATATGTTACACCCACCATAAGGCATTATAAAACATGCATTTTCATGCTCTTTTACCATTTGACCAACTCTCCTCATCATGACTTCATGTGTATTAAATCACATTCAACATATTAATAACTATGCATAAAATCACGTGTCATTGCCACATATGTCAACAACCCAACATACATGTATAATACTCAACTCACATATGCATACATTACCCACGTAGGCCATTCCACCATATTACTCTCATACAACAACCATGCATATCAACACACTTAAAACATAATATAAATAGTAATTAATTCATATATTAATATTACAAGGCAAAATTACTCATTTATGGCATTTTAATTCACTCATATAAATAAAACACACACGCCAAGCATATGGCCAATTTCGGCTTACATCACTCACAAACATACCATTCATTCACTTATCATTCTAAACATTTATTCCTACTTAACAAGGCTAACAAATAATATTAAGTCATATAAATACATTAATTGCACTAATTTTCACAATTTCTATATTCAATACATACACTCATAAATGCACGCGCGCACACTCACACATTAAAATTTCAAAATTACACTTACAACAAGTTCAATAGGTGATTACGATAATGCTCACACCTTCACCTTTTCCTTATCCTTTTGATTCTCACCTAGGTTAACAACTAATTATAGATTCAATTTTGTAAAATTGAATAAAATCATATACACTTCAAAAATTAAAAATGAACACATAGATAGACTCTTGGGCACCTATAGAACATAGAAAAAATATTGGAACTCGAAAAAACTTACCCATATAAAAAATGGTCACTATACGTCAAGACTTCAAATCGAGTAATTCTTTCTATTTTTTCACATTTTTTCACTTCCACTAGCTTTTAGGAGTCATGGAGGCTTGGTGGTTTCATTTGTGTGTGATAGATTTATGAGATTTAAGGAATAGAAGAAGAAAAATCACACTCTCATGGTGGATGGAGTGTGTTGACAACAACGAATAGAGAAGGAGGAAAGAATTATTCCCAATTTGACTTAAATAATCAATTTTAACCCTTATATAGTGTGGACAAATTTTCACTTTAATCCTCTTACTTTTTCTTTCTTAAAACTACTCTAATTACCCTCAATTAACCTCAATTAATCTCACTTAAAACCCTATAATTAATGCCCTATAAACTTTTAAAAATCAAAGCTAGAAAAACAAGAAAAATCGAATAAAATGCCATTATATTACTTTTCCCTATTTTACTAAAAATACTTTTTGAACTCTAAAAATTTCAATTCCAATGTCAATAAACTATTTGAAATATTTGAGTATCAAGTTGTATTAATCTCATAATTTTTTGAGCAAAATTTGAATATTTTTACGGTTAAGCTAAAATTAGGTCACTATTTACATGACACTACCATAAAAATAAGCTATCATTTGTAACCACCTAAATGACTTCATTTTAACTTTAAATTTCATCCAAAATTATGTTATGATTAATGCTTTAATTTAGTAGGATCAGTGCTCTTGACCTCAAAAAACATTATTCATATCTTGGGAAGTATTATTCCAAACACCGAAATTTTTTGAGCATTACATTTCTTCCCCTCTAAAAAGAGATTTTGTCCCCAAATTTACCTCATTTAAACAACTATGGATATTGCTCTCTCATCTAAGCTTCTATCTCCCAGTTAGCCTCTTTTGTGCCATGGTGTCTTTAGAGCACTTTCACAAGTGGTACGGTCTTGTTCCTTAGTTCCTTCACCTTTGTTGCTAGAATCCTCATAGGTTCTTCTTTATAAGACAAGTCTAATCTAACCTCTACTTCTTCAACTGATAGCACATGCAAAGGATATGATCTATACTTTCGAAGTATAGACACATTATAACACCCACTCCTTTAGATACAACTGATTATCTAAAAGAGAGAGTATTACAAGCGAGTTTATGCTTAAACCTATTGCTAATGATCCCCTTAAGAGGGTCTAAGGAAGGGTTCTAGTTAAACTTATTTATTGGTTTCATCGTTTTAGGGAAACTTGTTTAAACTAAAGGATAGTTGAAGACTAAATTTTGGTAGCATATCTGATGTCCAAATGCCATAACAAAAATTTTCCTGTAGAAAATCACTAAGACAAATAGTAAAATCATTAAAACCAACCCTCTAATCATCACCTACTATAGTAACATCAGATGACTACATCAACATTGCAACATCACATCTATAAGTTTTTCACCCTTTATGACAACTCAAGGACATAACTAAAGACTCTTCCTTAAAGGAAGATGTCAAATAAGGTTTATCTTGTCTGGTTTTAGCACATGTCAATCTGCTGTCCTGCAACTATCTTAATTGAACTCATACACCCTTATGTATCTCAACTTATGTGACTTTCACAATACATCGGATCTATAAACTAAAACACATTCAAGCCACCCTATTTAGACATGCCTCATATTACATTACTTATATATAAATATATACATCCCTGATTAAATATAATTTATACATGCCATTCCAAACACTAGATACTTTAAATAAAAGAAAGAACTATATGTATAACCAATTCTGATAGATTGGGATCTTGATGCTTGTTCTGGTACTTCTAGTGCAATCGAGGTTTTGATGTCTTTATATCTCTAAAACCTACATGAGGCAAAACTAACACGCTGAACAAAATATGTTCAGTGGTACTCTAATATGTCCATGTCTCACACTCTAATAATTCAATTAAAAATCAAATGAATTTGTTTAAAAAGATAAAGAGAAAGGTGTGCTGTTGATGCAACCTATTGTATGCATGTACATTGAATTTCAAACTAGTGGTAGATCTTACACTATCTCATATGTAAATCGGTTACATGTGTTTTTGCTTACCATGTCATGCATGTGAAATAGCTGAGCATGCTTAATTGGCTAAACCTACAAATTGAAACATATAAATATGATATAATACAAGTATAATGCATTCTAGGGATGTTTTATCCATATTTACATTGGCTTACGATTTACTCACATTACTAACTGCATGTTGGTGTATTTACTATTACAATTCAATTCATAAGAAATACTCATTATCTATGTTTTAAGTTAAATTTATTAGTTTTCATTAAGATCTAGTCTATTATGACTGTTTAGAGCCATGGGTAACACTTTCCCAAAATGACCCTAAGGTAGGGTAAATAGGGTTGATAAAGCTGTAAGCTAAAAAGTTGTGACAAAGAGGGTTTTCCCATTATCCTGCCACTGCTATAAGCTAATAGATAATTAATAAGCTGATAAATACCGATGGCCTTGGACACTATCACTATAACTAGCTCATATGGCACTAATGCTGAGCTATAAGTTGTGCAACCTCTCCCGTAACAGCCACAGTGAATCCTAACGGAACCCACTAGTTTATAAACCCCTTAATGTTGCTCCTAACTTGTCTCTAATAATTTATTTACTGCATTTATATCACTTGTCATTTAGATTTGATTTTTGAAGCTTCAATTTGTCTTCCCTTTGTTGCTTAATCATTTTAATAGAAAAAAAGGGTGATTCAATAAGATTCTAGGAGCTCCATAGCAAAATAGAGGATCGCTTGTGGTTGTACCTATTCCATCTAGAATCACTTCCCTCTGTTTTATTATTATTATTGTTATTATTATTATTACTATTATTATTATTATTATTATTATTATTATTATTATTATTCCCTTTATAAATAATTACCTAATTTAGCTTTCTTATGTCTGTAAATGGCCAATCATTGATTTATTCCATATGAATCTCATTAATTTAATTAACTTCACATAATATTATTATTTCCCCAATTATGCTAATAAAAAAATCTTTTTAAATTAATCCAACTGCTCTTTATTTAATTTCTCTTCAAGACTGAGTTTGCTAACTAATTTACCAAACTTATAATGTTATGGGTGTGACACACATGGAATACATCATATATCTATTGAAGCTTAGGAGGCAAAGCTAGTCTGTAGGTTACTGACCCCATATGTTTTGTCACTTCATGTGGACTAATAAACCTTAGACTTAACTTTCCTTTCTTACCAAACCACATACCCTTCTTCCAAGGTAAAACTTTTAGAAAAACCTTATCTCCTTCTTCGTACTGAATGTCCTTCCTCTTTAGATTAGCATAGGACTTCTACCTATTTGATGCTGCTTTAAATCCATCTTTAATAATCTTCACCTTCTCTTTAGCATCCTTAATTAGATTTTGCCCATTAACTTGGTCTCACTCAACTCATTCCAACATAAAAGAGTACCTCATTTCCTTCTATAGAGAGCATTATAAAGAGCCATTCCCAAGCTTGCTTTATAACTATTGCTATAAGCAAACTCAACTAAAGATAGCTAATGATCCAAGCTGCTTAACTTTATAACACAACTTCTTAGGATATCCTTGAGCACTTAACAAATGCATTTAACATGAACATCACATAGATAACTTAGTACCAAAATCACTCAAGTACCAAGAGTTACCTGAGTGGCTCTTTATGATTGTCCATCAGTTTGAGAATGAAATGCCATACTATAACTTAATCAAGTGCCCAAGGCATTATGAAGCTTCTTTTAAAACCTCAAAGTAAACCTCGACTCTTGATCTAATATAATCGAAGTAAGAACTCTTTGCCATCTGACTGTCTCATCGATGTACAATTCTGCAAGCTTCTCTAAAGAGTAATCCATCCTTACTAGTATGAAATGTGTACTCTTAGTCAACCGATCTACCATAGCTCAAATTGAATCACTTCTACTCCTTATTGTAGGTAAACTGACAACAAAGTCTATTGTGATCCTATCCCACTTCCACTTAAGAATAACTATAGGATTGAGCAATCTAGAGGGAATCTAATGTTCAGTTTTCACTTGTTGACATATGAGGCACTTGGTCACGAACTCTGACACATCTCTCTTCATACCAAGCCACCAATAAGACAACTTCAAATATTGATACATCTTGGTGTTATTAGGATGCATAACATAAAAAGCACTGTTATCTTCTTGTAAAACTTGCTTCCTCAACACTTTTACATTTGGTACATATATTCCATCATGGTAGTGCAGATAACCATCACTTTTGATTTCATACTTATTAGGCTTTCCCTATTGAATGGCACTAATCACACTCATTAGCTTGTGATCATTCTTCTGAGAATCTTTTACTTGTTGCAGCAAACTAAGCTTCGCTTGCATCTTTGCCAATAAAGCATCATTACCTATGAGTTGTAATCTAACATTCATAGCTCTCATGGCTACGTTGAACTTCCTACTCAGAGCATCCACCATGACATTAGCCTTCCTTGGATGATAATCAATCAAGCAATCATAGTCCTTGATCAATTCTATCCATCGTCTCTATCTAAAATTCATCTCATTCTGGGTAGGAAGATATTTCAAACTCTTATAATCTATATAAACATAACACTTTTCTTTATAGAAATAGTGTCTCTAAATCTTCAAAGCAAACACAATTGCTGTAAGCTCCAGTTCATGAGTAAGTTAGTTCTTCTCATGCAACTTTAGCTATCTCAAAGCATAAGAAACAACCTTACTTTCTTGCATCAAAACACACCCCAACCCATTATGAGATACATCACTATAGATACTAAATCCTTAACTGACACTGGCTATACAGGGATAGAAGCTTCTATCAACATAGCTTTTAACTTATCAAAACTCTCCTGACATCGATCATCCCATGAAAAATTCATGTCCTTACTTAATAGCTGAGTCATAGATGCCGCAATCAAGGATAAAACCTTTAACAAATCATTTATAATATCTAGCCAAACTATGGAAACTTATGATATTTGTTGTGAAATAGCTTATATCTTACTAGGATCCACTTAGATTCCTTCTATAGAACTTTGTATCCTAAGAAAGACATCTCACTAAGTCAAAACTCACACTTGTTAAGTTTGGCATAGAGCTTCTCATCTCACAAAACTTGAAGAGCTGTTCTCAAATGCTATTCATGATCTTCCTTACCCTTAAGTATACTAAAATATCATCTATGAAGACCACCATAAAAAGATCTAAGAAAGGTCAAAAAACTCAATTTGTGAGATCTATAAAGGCTATAAGAGCATTAGTAAGCCCAAATGGCATTACCAAAAACTCATAATGGCTATAATGCATCTTGAAAGCAGTCTTGGTTGCATCTACCTCTTTAACCCTTAATTGGTAATAACCAAACCTCAAATTGATCTTGGAAACACCCCCAGCTCCTCTAAATTGATCAAACAGATCCTTTATCTTTGGTAGAGGATACTTGTTCTTGATAGGTACCTTGTTCAACTCTCAGTATTCCACATATAATGAAGAGAACCATCATTCTACTTAATAAATAGAACTAGTACTCCCCAAGGTGATACGCTCGATCTTATAAACCCTTTGTCGTGTAACTCTTGTAATTAAACCTTCAACTCCTTTACTCTATAGGAGCCATTCTATATAGAGCTATAGATAACAGAGTAGTGCTAAGTAAAACTTCTATGCTAAACTCAATTTCTCATTTTGGCGGTAAACTGGGTAACTCTTAAAAAAATCTGTATACACTGACACCATTGGTATAGCATTAGCATCTAGCTCACCCTTATTGATATTGTAAATATGTGCCAAGAAAGCTTGAGAACCCTTTCTCAACTTTCATCTAGCTGTAACTACTGATATCATATTAGAGAGGAAATTCATTCTCTCACCAACCACTATAATCCTTGTCGCATCATTAGCCTTAAGATATATCTGCTTCTGACCATAATCCATGACCACTTGATACTTGGACAAGCAATCTATACCCAATATCAAGTTGAACTTGTCAAAAGGTAGCTCAATGAGATCGACTAAAAACTAGTGTCTTTATACTGTCAAAGGACATTCTTTATAAATCTTGTTCATAACTACATGATAACCTATAGGGTTACAAATCTAAAAGGTTTTTTTTATGCTAACTGCTAGTCTTATGCCCATACAGTACATATATATGAGTAGGTAGATCTCGAATTAATCAAAGTTAAAGTAGGAGAATCAAAAAGAAGAAAGGTACCTACTATCACATCAAGCAAGTTAGTCTCCTTTCTAGCTCTGATGGTGTACTGCCTAGCAAGAGCTCTAGTTTTAGCTTTGCTCTTAGCCCTGACTCCCTAAGTACCAACTGCCTTCTCACCTCAATCCCCTTTTGATCCTTTAACTAATCCAGTTGTAGATCCTTATCTACCCTCAGACTGTTTTGAGTAGTCGCTAATGAAATGACTTATTGCACCATGTCTAAAATAGACTCGCAATCTTAATCTCTAACACTCTCTCTTGTGTCTCCTATGACAAGTTTGACACTTAGCCCATATAGATAGACTCTTGGGCACCCATAAAACACGGGAAAAATATTAAAACTCAAAAAAACTTACCTGAACAAAAAATGATCACTATACACTAAGGCTTTAAACCGATCAATTCTTTCAATTTTTCTATGATTTATCATTTCTACTAACATCTAAGACTCATGGAGGCTTGGTGGTTTCATTTGGGTATGAGAGATTTGTGAGATTTAAGGAATGAAAGAAGAAAAATCACACTCCCTTTGTGGATGGAGTGTTTCACCAACAAGGAAGAGAGGAGGAGGAAGGAACTATTCCCAATTCGACAAAAATAATCAATTTTAACCCTTATATAGTGTGGACAAATTTCCCCTTTAATCCTCTTACTTTTCCTTTCTTAAAACAACTCCAATTACCCTCAATTAATCTCAGTTAAAATCCTATAATTAATGCCTCGTAAACTTCTAAAAATTGAAGCTCAAAAAATAAGAAAAATTGAATAAAATACCATTATATTATTTTTCCTGATTTTAGTTAAAATACTTCCCGAACTCTAAAAATTCCAATTCTAGTGCTAATGGATTATTTGAAATTTTTATGTACCAAGTTGTACAAATCTTGAAATTTTTTGAGCAACTTTTGAATATTTTTACGGTTCAGCTAAAACTAGGTAACTATTCACGTGACATTGCCATAAAAATAAACTATCATTTTTAACCACCTAAACGACTTTATTTCGACTTTAAATTTTGTCCAAAATTATGTTATGATTAATACTTCCATTCAATAAAATTAATGCTCCTAGCCTCGAGAAAACACTATTCATATTCGAGAAGTACTGTTCATAACACTAGGATTTTCGGCTATTACACCTTCACAAAAGAGTTTAAAGAATAACCTCTAATCTACATATATTGTTAACAATTATTTTGCAGCAAGAATGCTACCAAATTAATTCTGCATCATTAAACTAGTTCTATTACTCTCTTTTATTCCAAAAAACCTTAGTTTACTGATAATCGAAACATAAAATGACTAGTTTTATCAATAAATTTATACTCCCTTTTGAAGAAAATTGAACAATTCTAAATCTTGACAAAATTCCTTAATTTTCTTTTACTTGTTCAAAATAGATTATAGTAGCTTGTTTTATCCTCAATGCACTACTATTCAACCAATTGTGCCCCCTAACCATTATAAATCATGCATATACAGTCTAATGTTCAAGCTTAATTTGAATAAATTTAAAAAATTAGATTAACTAACTTGACAATAGACCTAATTCTCCATAGAATTCTCTAGTGTTCTGTAATTCTTGTATCGACTCAGAGTACTAGAAATCCACACTATTCATACATTTATTTCTTAGAAGCGATAAACAGCTAGCAAAAATTCCTTGTTGAAGCCATGAATTCGATTTCTTTCTACCACTGTTTGATACCACATCCATTTCCTCACCATCTATTATAATTTTTTTTTTACTTTTTGCCTTATATATTTAAGTTTAAAGATTATGGAAATTAGAAACAATCTTTATCAATTTGAAAAGTTTCCCTATGATTAGCCTCTCCCATTCTCTATTTCAATCCCTTTCTCTATTCTCTTCTATTATATAGCTTAATTCCTCAACTGTTGACTATCAATATCTTATCTTAACAAAAGCATATACTAGCTAATCTGAAAAAAATATTAGTTTAATGACAACAATTGTAAACCCATGATTAATATAATTATCAGTCTCTAAAGTGGCAATAATTTCAGTATAGGAAATCTTATTTTCTTAATATAAGTCCTCTTTTTCACATTATTTCTTCAAAACTCATGATCAACATCAATCAAATCCTCTACTTTCAAGAACCAAAAACTACAAAGGTCCTTTTCTGCAAAAACACAATTGTACAAAATTACTAAATCCCCCTTTCCTAAATAGATAACAGTGAACATATACCATCCTATTATCCTTTATAACTCATATGCTCCAAAATTCT